>PVJI01002123.1:0-154838 GCA_004026765.1 Micronycteris hirsuta
TTTGTTACTGAGTTAAAGAAGTTTTTTATATATCCTGGATATTAACTCCTTATCAGATATGTGATTTGCAGTATTTTATCCCATTCTGTGGGTTGCCTGTTCATTCTGTCGATAGTGTCCTTTGATGAAATTTTGATGACTCCCATTTCTATTTCTTTTGTTGCCTCTGCTTTTGGTGTTATATTTGATAGACCATTGCCAAGCCCATGTCATGAAGCTCTTTCCCCGTTTTCTTCCAAGATTTTTATAGTTTTAGGTATTACATTTAAGTCTTTGATCTAATTTAATTTTTGCATGTAGTATAAGTTAAGGGTTCGACTTTATTCTTTTAATTTTTTATTCATTTATTTTAGAGAGAAAAGAAAGGAGGGGGAGAGAGAGAAACATCGATTTGTCGTTCCACTTACTGTTGCATTCATTGGTTGGCCTTTGTATGTGCCCCGACTGGGGCTCAAACCCGCAACCTTGGAGGATTGGAACAACTCTCTAACCAACATAGCTATCCAGCCTAAGTTGAGTTTATTCTTTTCTGTGTAGAAATGCTGTTTTTCCAGCATGATTTGTTGAAAAGTCTGTCCTTTCCCCACTGGTTCTGGCACCTTTGTCAAAAATCATTTGACCGTATCTGTGAGGCTTTTTAAAGCTGTGGAATACAATTATAATCTTTAATGTTCTTATCTGTTCATTTTTACCTGTGGTTTGATTGCTTATTTTCCTCATTGTGGATTATGTTGCTTATTATGACTTTATAAGCCTGACAGCCTTTGATTGGATGCCAGACATGCGTTTTACCTTGTTAGGTGCTGAATGTGTTTGTAATCCTGGAAATCCTCTTGAGCTTTTTTTCTGGGACAGTTAAGTTACTGGAAACAATTTAATCTTGTTGGGTCTTGCTCATAAGATTTTCTTAGGCAATTCCAGAGCAGTGCTCATTCTAGGGCTAATCATTAGCCACTACCGAAGCAAGACCTTTCTGTGTATTCTCCTCAGTACCCCACGATGCCGTCCCCAGTGCCGTGGCTGGTGGGAAGAGACACTATTCTAGTCTCTTTATCCTTCCTGACGGTCTTTGCCCACCTGCAGATCCTTACCCCGCAGGCCTGTGCCGATCAGTGATCAGAATTCTCCAGGGGCTTCCCTCTGTGCCGCCCCCGCTCTCCGGCATTCCGTCCTAGGAACTCACGCCCTGGGTCTGCCGAGGCTCATCACCGTCCGCAGCTCGGCGCCCTGGGCTCACTGCCGTCCTCCCCCCTCGTGCTGCAACCCGAAAACTCCCCCAGGGCAGGAAGCCGGGGCAATCCCAGCGCTCCCCTTGCTTCTTTCCTGTCTCTCTGGGATCACTGTCCTTTACTGGTCAATGTCCAGGGCCTTGAAAACCACTGTTTCATGTGTTTGGTCTGCTTGCTTTTCTGCTTCCTTCAGGTGGAAGGATGAATGTGATCCCTGTAATTCCATCTTGGCTGAAAGCAGAAGTCTCTACTGCCAGCTTTTTCCCTGTAGGATCACAAGGGTCTGAGTTCTGTTACGTGGAAGGGTCACTCGCACAGTAGGTGCTCAGTTATTCCCTCCTCACCCACCAAAGGTGAGTCTAAAGGGCCCGATGCCTAGGATTCTTAGCTTGCCAGTGACTTGTGTGGATTTAAGGAACTCTCCAAGACCAGAAACCTTGCAGTTGGACCTAGGCTAGCCCAGAAGTCAGTACCCTCTAACCCTGAGGCCCACCGCCGCATGGAAGTCCCGTCTTACGGGTCCCACTGAAGGGCTGAATTATGCCTATGAGCTCCCAGAGACGATGGTCTCAGTTATCCCACTAGACATTGTGGGCAGACAGCCATTTCACCCCTGATGCTTGGCCCAAGTGAGTCACGGTCCCGTGTTCCCCGAGTGGACGTGTTACACCATCCTAGCCAATTAGATACAAGACGTTGCAAGTCTAGAGTGGCTTCTAGGAAGGGTTTCCTCCATTTTAAGGATGTCATGGGCAGACACAATTAGCCTTCTCTGGAGTTGCCATATCCTAAAGTGACTCTGGGCGCTGCTGCCACCATCTTGGCACCCACCTGAGGGTGGACAAGAAGAAGGGTGGCAGGTTAGAGAAGGCCCAAGTTCTTGCAGGCATCACTGAGCTGCTGAAACAAACCGCCCCAAAGCCCATCTCACCTGGATGTTCACATAAAAAAAAAGGAGAGAAAAAAAAAGAAATGTCTTGTTTTAAGTCAAAGTTTCTGTTAGATGCAATCAGAAAATCCAAAGTATTGTCACTGAGCCAGCCACCTGGAGGGCTGGAGGACTGTGTGGAGCAGAAGACATCTTAAAGGGACATTTTCTTCTTGCTGAGGAATTCCAAGTTCTCCTTTAGGGGAGAAATGGGCTGAGAGCTGTCAAAAGACATGTCCAAAGCCACACCATGGGGACCCGGGAGCATGCAGGCCCATCAGCCTTCCCGCGGGTGCCTGCTCCACCACAACCCTGTGCCCCTGAGATCCCGAGTCAGCTTTGATGCTGGGACCTCCAAGTTCAGCAGCCCAAGTCAGCATTTAGTTCCCCTACTGAGCAAGGGCAAGCAGGTACCAGAGAATTCCTTTAACTTTTGTGCTGAAATCATGTCCATGGAGGAAAATATCAAAGTTCCCCAAGCTGTAATCAGCACAGTTACAGGTGACAACAGATTGCTACCTGTTTTACTTATTGAAAAGAATTTGTCCAAAAGTCTTCCCCAGGCCAACAGAAGGGGGCAGACCTCTTAGAGCAGAGGTGAGAAAAACCTGGCGTCAAGGCTCATGTCTGCTCTCCACACGAGAGCGGGGAGCCCGCCTCCCCCTGGCCGTCCTCCGTTCTGCGAGTGTGTGCAAGCCCAGTGGCCGTCTCGCAGTAGAAGGGACTGGGAGTGGGCCTGAAGACGTTGCTGCGACTCCAGAGGCTGCCTGGGAAAGAGCGGCCTTGGGCCACACACAGTTCCTATCTCTGGAGATAGTGTGGCGTTGGTGGTATAGTGGTGAGCATAGCTGCCTTCCTATCTCTGGAGATAGCCCTCTCCTTGCCCACCCGGAAGACCCTCCTGAACCTCGAGGATGGAAAGCATTCATTCATTCCACAGTTTCTGAGCCCTGCGCTGTGCCGGGTGCTATTCTGGGGGAGGGGTGTTCTGCAGGGAACAAAACAAAGTCCCCACGAGTGGAGAGAAACAGGCGGATAAGTAAATACACAATATCATGTCAGATGGTTGTCAGTGCTTTAACAAAACCCAAATTAGAGAAAGGGCTTAAGGAGAGTGACGGGGTGTTTTTTAGAAAGGGTGGTCAGGGAAGGCTTCCCTGAAGAGATGAAATTGCAACAGATGAGCGTAGAACTTACTGAATTGAGAAGCCTGCCATGCAAATATGTAGAGAAGGGATCCAAGTGGAGGGAAGAGCAAGCAAGGTCTTGAGACAGATTTGAAGACCAGCAGAAGGGTGGTGTGGGTGGAAGGAGAGGCATCGGAGAGGAGGTGACGAGGTCAGACGACAAGGGCCAGGGTCTTGCCAGCCATGAGGAGCACAGTCTCTTTTCCTCTGACTTGAGATCAGACCCGTCAGAGGTTGGGAGCAGAGCAGGGATGTGGCCCAACGCAGATTTAGAGCCTCTCTGGCTGCTGCTGTATCTTTGTGAGCCCCTGGCCCAGAGAGGCGCTCACTAAACGTCAGCAGTTACTCTCACTGTCTTCTGCCTCGTGGAACTCTTGAGCTCGCTGCGGGGCAGACACCTGAATAGTCATCCTGCATCCCCAGTGCTTCGTACAGAGGGGGCGCAAAGATGTGCGGATAAACAGATGAGTGACTCAGGAGCTGAATGAGTGAGCAAGCAGGAGTGGGCTCTGAGGACAAGACGCATGCTCCAGACATGTGGCTGGGCTGTACCCTTGCCGAGGTCAGTCACAGTGTGAAGGAAGCATGCCCCTGGTCATGCAGCAGAAAGATCAGGTAAGTGCCTGTTTTGGTAAGCACCATTGTCCTGGGCCTAAGGACAGGCAGGATGCAGCTTGGCCTATACTTGGGCTGCAGGAGTCAAACTGCACCTGCCAACGACCAGGTAGGTACAGGGCAGGCAAACCACATAGGGCAGCAGCTTCCAGGACCACCAGGATGCCCTGAGACTCAACCTGATTCTCCTAGGATCATCAAGCACAGGTGTTTGGCACAAGAAAAACCCAGAAGGTACACCCCACCCAGGCACTGGTGTCCAAAATTCAGGTTCTAGGTTGTACTTTGGAGGTAGCAGAGATGATCGTGGGTTAGGGCAATCAAGGAGGGCCTCCTGGGCTGGCTTTAGCTCAGCAGGTACTTCGAGGTTCAAGCATTACTTCAAGGAGGGCCTCCTGGAAGCTGGGCAAGATCCAAACTGAAGACACTACAGAGCTGGTATCGTCTCCCCTCGCCTCCAGCTGCCTTGTGTGTTCTCCCACCTCTGAACCACATTTGATCCTCCCCACCATCAGCCTTAGTTTTTGCGTTCAGTTTCTATTTCCAGTAAATGGCCTTAAACTACCCACCTAGCCTTGCCTCTCCCAAACAGCCACACCCAGGGCACACGCTGTGCCCTGAACACATCATGCATCGTCTGTCTCAGGGCCTTCGGTCACGCTGTTTACTGTCAGGAACTTCCTTGTCCAGCCCCACTTTCTTTCTCAACGACTCACTGCCCACTCTTCAAAGCCCAGCTTCAGCGTCCAACTTCATAGAACTTCCCACCCTCTGATCACACGCGTCATGCAGTTGGGATGAGCTACGTGCCCAGCTGGACGTGGTTGGGTTCTGTCTCTTTGGGGCGACCGTTATGTGCCAGTTAGTCCTCTTGTCCCACTGTAAGTACTAATGGTGTCCCTTTCACTCGCAGTTGGGTTCCAGCTAGATGACAAATTATAAGGTCACCCTTCATCACCCCCGCCCTTCTCTGCCCAACTGGACCCCGTGGGTGGGAGCCACGCCGTCGGAGCTCAGTACTCTGACACGCCTGAGCAGTCACTCACGCTCAGTGATTTTAAGGTGCACGTGGGGGAAAGTAGCGGACCCACAGGGAAGGAGGGAAGAGACCAAAAGGGGCAGAGGATGGCCTCAACCTGGGCAGGGAGGCCTCTGAAGTGGAAGAACTGAGGGAGACAGAGAAGAGAATATCTGCAGAAAGTTCCAGAAAGAAACGCAAGTGCAAAACCCTGAGGCTGGAACAGCCTTGGGGTATCAGTTAAGGGGCAGAGAGGCAAGTATTGGGGGGTGCAGAGGCCACTGATGGTGATGTCAGCAAGGACCTGGGAATGCTGAGCTCTGTCAGCCACGACGAGGAATTCGCATTTTTGTTTCTGCCGGTGGAGGGTTTTGGAGAGGGAGTAACATGATCTGAGTTATTTTTTTCCCCAGACTGAAAGGGTTTTATTTTTTTCATCATGCATACAGAATACAAAAGTGCCATGAATCCTATTCTGATTGGACAAAGCCACGTCACAAATATTTGTTTAGAAGCAGAGATATCGATACAGTGATGTTGATTACAACACGGCAACTGGAGCACAGAATCATCAAAACCATCAGAGTTACAGGTTTCCTTGGGGAGGTTATCCTCACGACACAGTAACAATATAAACCACCATATTCAAACTATTTCTAAGTACAGGGTTATCAGGCCACAGCAATTTGATAACAATCGTGAATAGCCACGTAAGTGCCCAAATGGCACCAAAAAATTACAGTGATGTTCTTGTAAATGTTCTCAGCTAAAAGCAACAAGCAGGCCTTGTCAACTCAATTTCCCCAGTAGAAATGAAGAAGGGGATACACAGGTTCTTGCTTACAAGCAGTGAAATGAAAAACAGCATTAACTTGCCACAAACACAAGCTTTTTACCTGGGTGGAGAGAACCTGTAAAGATGCAGTGTTCTGCTAACAGTCCTTTTCATTTAAAACACGTACTGGTGGATGAAAAAAGGTAGGAAGAGTGGGGGCTCTCTTCCTTCCACTCCACCAGCCCCAGGCATCCCCACCTTTCCAGCTGGCTCTGGCTTCTCCCGGAGCGCATCCCCCATTAGTTTGTTTCAAGGCCTCCCCAAGTGCTGGGGAGAAGACAAGGCCTTTCACGGGAAGGGGACTTGGTATTGTCACCCCTAAATTAAGCTGGAAACAGCCACGAAAGTCTAGGAAGGGGAACCGGGTTGCAGGGAGCGGCACAACTAAGCTCTTGTACCTACAGGATGCCAGGAGGGGCACCGGGCCTGGCAGAAGAGGCGGGGCTGGTTAGCCTAAAAGAACACAGCAGACACAAACAATGAACTACCCCTACCCGGCGGGTCCTACCTCCTGGTCTCTCGGTTTAGCAGCCCTGCACTGCTCCCCTTTGAAGAGTCTGGACCTTGCTGAAAGGGGAAGGGCATGGGAGCAGAGGGGATAGAGAGAGGCAAATTAAACGAACAAGCCTGTCTCTTCAACTGTTTATAAAAACCCTTGCTTCCTCAGTTGTTTATTTCTGAACTGTCACTTTAAAGAAAATGAAAAGATGTGAGCTCTGGGAAGGTGCAGGCCCCATGACCAGACGCACCCCCGCCCCAGCACCTCCAACCTGGGGGCCTAAACACAGGGAGAAACGGGGAGATGGACTCTGTAGGAGTCCAGTGACCAGGGCTCAGGAAGGCAGGCTTCTGGAAGAGACCCTGTCATTGCCCCTGCCTTGAGCCCATGCCCAGATATGCCAGCACATCAGAGTTCCTGGGGGCTTGGGGCGGGGGCTTGTGCATTTACAGGTGGCCAACCTGGGTCTGCTGGCAGTTCTTGAGGTCCTTATAGACCTGGGAGCAGGCAAAAAGGGCTGCTGGCAACCTCAGCAAAACTCACGAGAAGGGTGACAGACACTGGTAAGGTCGCGCACAGGCCTACAGAGAGCAGGCAGTGAAGCAGGACCCACATGGATAACGTCAGGGTGATCACAGAGAATGTGCTGCCCACTGCTTCGCGTCCTTGACCTCACCCGTGCACAACAGCCATCTGCTGTCTGTGGGCCCAGTTTACCAGATGTCCCACGGTCCAGTAGCCCGGGGTAGCCTCGCCTGCCATCCTGAAGCTCTGAGGCCCTAGAATGTCCAGACGCGGTCGACAGCTGGCACAGTGCATCCACTTCATCGTGGGTGATGAGACGCAGCGGGCCACAGCCCATGTGCAGAGCCTGCAGAAACACGAAGCCCAGCACGTTGTGGCCTTGAAGAGGCACTGGTCCTTCCAGCAATGATTTGTGGGCTCCATCTCAGAAATGGGTGGGAAGGCCATGATCAAAGATGGACCCGGAAGATGACGGCAGTACATGTCTGCAGCACGGGGTGCTGGGATGGACACTGTGGCCTGTGATTCCTGTGATGCACGAAGGCCACATGGAAACAGAAGAACTTCGTCATGAAGGCCTCAGCCTTGGAGCTGAGTCCGCTGAATGTCCAGAGGGGCCAGAGTGCATGGAGGAGAAAGCAGATGAGAGTGCCGTTGCTGCCCTAAGCAGACGTCCACAGGAAGTAGAAGGGACTCTTATGCAGGTAGGGGCCAGGTCCCAGGGCAGGACTTAGCCAGACTGGAACCCATAGGGCCTTGAAGGGGGCTCTGTGGGCCACCTTGCTAGGCCTCTCCTGGCTCTGTGGGGCCGATCCCCCAGCAGGTAGTACTGCAAGGGGTTGGGCCACAGGTCGTCTTTAATAATCTGGGCAACCATGTCAGCCTCTGGGAGGCTGTGCTGTGAGAACCAGCTGAAGAAGCTGCGGACAGTCTCTCGGTTCCTGTGTACCAGAGCAGGGGGTTCCTGGCCCCGGTGCCATCGGATGCGAGTTGCGATGGACACCACCCGGCCTGAGGATCTGCATTCATACTCCTTCACGATCACCTTGTTCCGGAAGTAGGGATTGCTCCAAAAGCGGAACTTGAACTTGCAGCCGGTCCTGGCGTGCCTGAGCTCCCTCACCTCCAAGTTCATCAGGTAGCAGAGCATGTCTTCATCTCGGGGGCTGATCAGGGCTGACAGCTGCGGGTGGTTCAGGAAGGCGGTGACCCAGAAGCCAGGAATATTCTGGATGATGAAGCTCCTACGGGCTAGGTGCAAGCGGTGCATGCGCCCAAACCTGCGCTCCAGCTGCAGGTAGGCCCTGTCTGCCTGGGCACTCACAGCCTCCAGCTCCCACTGGATGGCCTCCAGTGGGTCCACAATTAGACCTTCAAGGTTTAGCAGCCCAGGGCCCATCTGAGCCTCCGCTCCCACCTCCTGCTTCTCCTCCTCGACCAGCTTCTCGGCCACCTCCATCTCCTCGCCCACCTGCTGCTTTTGCACCTCCCCCTCCGCCGCCTCCGAGAAGATGGCGCCCTGCTCAGTCGTCATTTCCTCGGCCTTCTCGCGGGCTTCAGCCCGCGACCCCACTGCGCCACAGGTTTCTGGGGCCTCGCCCCCGACAAGGCCGTTTTCCAGGGTAGAATGAGTCGCCACAGAGGACGCTGCCCGGAGCCCGAGGACAGGCGGGGCGGCCCTCAGGCCGTCTGAGGGGTCGGGGCGCCCACATCCCTCGGCTTCTCGGGCCCAAGCCGCGGGCGCCGGGCGCGAGCCCCCCTCCCCTGCGAGGCGCGCGGCAGTTTCCAGGATCCCCGCACCCTCGTCCGCCATCACCTGCGGAAGCCTCTGGCCTGAAAGGGACTCGGGGTGCGCGGGCGACACGGCGGGTTCCGTGAGAGGGGCGGCTCTGCGGCTGGCGGCGGCGGCGCCGTGGAAGCGAGGCTGGGAGGCAGTCTCCTCCGGGGCGCGCTCCGCCCCTCGTGCCCCTCATTCCGGATGTGATTCACTAGGGTCGCCCGGCTGCGGGAGGCGAGGGGCCCGGAGGTCTGGCGGGGGAGCTGGGAGCTTCCCAGTGGGGAGCCTGGCAGAACTGGCTCCAGATTAGTGGGGCGCTGGCGGTTAAGTGCAGGGATGTACCAAACAAGGAGCAGCTCAGAGCAGGCACCAGGGATGATCAGGCCCAAACCCGGTCACAGAGAGAACCATCACAGCTCCTATGCCAGGTTATTACCGTTCCCGCATCTGCGGTGCCCAGTCGTCTGCGGCTTTGGGGCAGTTGTAGGACAGTTGCAGCTTTGCTCTGGGTTAAGTAGGCATATGCAGAGGGGCTCGAGAAGTATCCCCTGCGAAGACTAACCAGACTCCAACTGGGAGCCGCAGTTCATGGTAATTAATGGGCACACAGAGGTGCTCAAAATATGTGCAGAAAGGAGAAACAAGGTCAGAGTAAAAGGATCTGGGGCAAGGGAAGGTTTCAAATACTGCCAACCAGGGAGCAAAGTGCATCACCTGGTTTCCCCCGAAACAGCTGGGTCCTTCTGGGCTGGTAGGCTGAAAGGTAGACACTTTGCCCTGGGCCCAGCAGCTTCCCTGGCTCTGCACCAGACATTTCGCAAATGTGAACTGGAATCTGAGGTGCACAGTCCGTCTGTGCTTGGATAGGTGAGAAACCAGAGGGACCAGCCCTTGCAGCCGGGATCCTACAAATGCATCTTCATTTCTGTGGTCTTGGATTCTAAACTTGGGGCCTGTGGGAGTCAGTACCCCTATGCCTCCGTTCTGCCTGGAAATCCTTGCCAGCTCCCCCAGAAAGCCTTTGGCTTCCTCTGGCTCATTGGATAAGAGCTCTGAGCCCCCAGACCCATCCAGGGGCATGCACCCTCCAGAAGCAAAGGTGGATTCCCTTGGGGCCCTATGCGGAAATCTGACCCATTAGGATGGACAGTGAATATTAGTCAAGTAAATGGAAGGCCAAAGAGATGAAGGGCCAGCCCACTACCCTTTTTTTTTTTTTTTAACATAAAACACCTGTTACATTAACACTTGTTAATGCCCCATGGATTCCCGGGCTGGACTCCAGAGTTGTACTGGACACTGGCTCCAGACCACTGGAACTCAGGCTCAGCCTGAGCCCTGGGTGGGAGGATCTCAGCACAAGGGATGGGGCCCAGGATGGTGATAACTACCTCTGTGAGAGACTGTCCGAGCCATGTCAGCCTCAGCAGTCTGTCTGAAACTGATGGATAGGCACAAGCGTGGGCAAGGTCAGGGCCTACCTAGCTCTGGCACTTACCATCTGTGCCTGGCGGGCAGTGGGTGACATTTTTCTTGGACAATCAGCATCTGTTCCTCTTCCCGATAGTACCCCAAGTTTCCTTTGAGAAACCAGTTTTCCCATCTCAGCCCTGTCGACACTGGCTTACAGTGACTGGTTTGGGGACAGCACAGAACCCCATCAAGACCGATGAGACAGGAGATACTGGGGCTTCTGTGAGTAAAAGGGCTGCTTTCCCGAGAGCCTACAAAGGTCCCTTTTCTCCCTGGTCAGCACTGTGAGAATGACAACCCTGGAATTATAGCATTCTTCTACACAGAGGGACCTGCCACTTTGTCTGCCCTGAGGATGAAGTCCCAACTGCACAAGATAGGGCAGGGAGAACTCGGAATGCTAGCGCCAACCATTTAATTGCTGGACCAATGCTAACCTGAAGACTAACTGACACCTGGCATTTTCAGTTACATGAAACTTCATTAAGCCAATTTGATTTTTCTGATCCCTGCATCCAAGATTAAGTGATAGTATGATGCCACTTACCTCAAAGGCATCCTGTTAAGTTCTTTCATTTCAAAGTGCAAAGTTTCCAGGTGCCAAAGTGTGGGTTACTGTCTGTCCCTACACTAACCATCCCCTTGGATGCTGAAGATGTTTGTAGATTCCAGTTCTTTCCCAAGCTCTCTCCAACCCTTTCCCAATCAGATAGGTTCACAACTTCCAAACACATCATTCAGAAGTTTTTAATAAACAACTTCATTATAAAAACTTTTTTTTGAAAATGTAATTCTGTAAAACATTGAAAAATCTACTTTAACAAAGATATGCCCTGTGCATTTTCTAATGGCACTTATACTTTACAATTAAAAACCTTGTTTTATATAAAGCCAAAAATACTCCAAGAGGTTATTCACTGTGTTTACAAAGTGCTAGAAGGTTTTTGTCTTGTATTTTTCTTTAAATAATCTGGCGTTTTGAAAGAGCGGCTCCAAAGCCTTTACCACTAAGGGGGCGGGAGGGAGAAGTGGTGTTCCAGGAGCTCTAGTGCCAAATATTCAGAGGCGGAGAGGTGCACGTGGGGAGAACCAGCTAAGGAAGTCAGCTTGCATCCGAAGAAATCGGACTGGAGTTCTTCCTCCAAACCCCTCCACAGAGGCACTAGGTTAGCACGGTGAACCTTTCTCCTGTCAAAACTAGAACACCCTTTCCCTACCCACAGACCCTACTTTCCAGTGGTGAAGGTCACAGCCAATTCCTTCCACAGCAGGTTCAGAGCTCCAGGAGAGGCCAGGGTGGGGTCCCAGAGGAATCTGGATTTTTCTGGCCAACACCTGCCTAAGGCAAAGTTTATTATATAAATATCCTTGTTAAAAAGCAAAATATTGATCCTGTACAATATAAACTGTTAAAAAAAAATTCGTGCTTACGAATAGCTCCTAGATAAGAAGGGAGGTGGAAAGGGAAGTGGAAAACAAACAGCTACCAAAAAGAAGGGAGGGAGGATTTAAAGGACTACTAGAGGAAAGTTTAGGGCAGTGGGAGAATTTCAACGTAGGACAGTATCTACGAGCAAAAAAGTAATCACACCTGCTTTCTGGATTTTCATGAACAAAATGCCATTTGTAAAAGGTCGGGGAAAAACGCATTGGTGCTTCTTTCCCTACCTCTCACCTCTGAGATGTGCACGGACGGGTCCTTTGTGCTGACAGAGCCGGGCACCATCCTCTGGCCTCAGGACTGCACTCGGCTGTGACCAGCGACTGCAGGGTCGGGGGTGCCTGCCCCCATTCAGGGCAGTTCCTCGCTGACAGAAGTTAGAAGAGATGGTGGGGAAAGGGGACATCACACCCCTTTTTCCTGTTCCTTATTTGGTCTCTGCCACATGCCATGGCTCCTGTCCTGGGCAGGTGCCCTGAGACTCAGGCTCTCACGGCCTCCGTAAGGGTACTGAAGTGGGTTTGGTACTGAGTGTGGGATAAAGCTATTCTTATCCTTTGAACAACCAACCAGGCCAATAAGGCTTTTTTCTTTGTTCTCTGTTTTTTAATTATGGAAAGGGAGGTTTAAGAAACAGCTGGGTGACTATGGTCCAAAAAAAAGAAAAAGGTGAAGGCGGACACTCCTCTGTACCAGGAAAGTTCACAGTGATGGGGAAATTCCTTGTGGGTGCTAAGGACATTGAAGGAAGAGGTAATGGGGCAGAGTGGAAGGAAGAAGGGGAGGAGAAGGGCAAGGCTCCAGTTACAAGGTTTTAAATAGCTGCTCTGCTTGTCCTATGAGTTTCCCAGCATCACTAGCAGGAGAGGATTCAAGGAAGGGACAGGAAAGAGAAGGCAGAGAGGAGGGGTCTCCTCTCTCAGCCTGAGACTGTATTCTGTGGCCAGAGGCCCATTTGCCTCTGTAAACGAAGGATGCAGGGAAGGGGACAGGCAGGGGGAGAAGGATTGCTGGGTCTAGTGATGAAGACCAGACAAGGAGAATGGCAGCAGTGAGTCCTGCTTGGATCCTCACATACCATTTCCTGTAATACGAGTCCCAGTAACATGCACAGCATGTAGGAGGCGGCTGCGTACCAAGGTGGACGCTTTTAAACATAAACCTTAATCAGTCCCTGGGACTCACTGAAACTAATTTTTAGAAGCAAATCACCTAGTCTGATTCTAACCTTGCCAGACATTTTTATATCTGGTTTTGTTTTTTTAAAGGTATCCCAAGCTACCCTGCCTAAATCAAAAACATGCTTATTCACTCCACATTGCTTCCAATCAAGGGCTAGGGAGCTACACTTTAAGGCTTTCACCTCAAAGAGTACTGGCCTGGTCTGAAGCAGAAGCCTGGGTCTTGCACCTGCTCAGTTTCTGACGATAGACCAAAGTTATTCCTCGACAGCAGGGGGAACGGGGGAGGACTGGGAGGCGGCTGAGGCGGTTCCTCAGTAGTTTGTCCTGAAATCCTAGTGGAGAAGCCAGCACGAGGCACCCACTGAAAGAAGTGCCCAGGGACTGCTGGCTGCATCTGTAGGCGTCAACAGTAAAGAGGTAGAAGTGTGTTTCTGAATCAGAGTGGAGGTATCTCAAAAGGGTCCCACATGGGTGGTCCCTGAGCTACCTACCTTCCAGGAATGGGGAGAGTGCCCACGCAGAACTGAAATGAAGCAAGGATGGGGTTCAGCTGGGCAAGGGCTGTGCCGTCTCTGGCAGAGCCCCCCAAGTCAGAACTGATCATTTGTTGCAAGAAACCTTGCTGAGTGTTGGGGGCAAAACTGAGGGAGGCCACAACTGGAAAGTGGAAGTTCTCTGATGGAGAGCGGAAAAGCCTATGTACAGTGGCCCTGAGTCCAAGGGAACTGCGAAATGGAGGAGAGAGGGACGTCGTGGGTAAGAACAGTTTGGTGTGAGAAGCAATGATGCACTCACAGATCAGGACTCAATGATCCATCTGCCCAGTCCTAACTTTCTGAGACTCTCCTCCCTACAATTCCACAACTTCCTGGAAAACGGACAGGTAGGCGAGACGAAGGAGGGGTTCACACCCTCTCCTTTGCTACTCACACCAGCCTAGAACCCCAGTCCCCCCTAAGACTAATGATAACAGCTCATGATGTTCAGGGTGGGAATGAGGGAAGCGGGAGGAGATGGAAGTGGGCGTGTCTTTCGTTTCTTCCCCTCCCCAGTTCAAAAGTAGGATGAGGGGGTCATGATATACACTTGGAGAAAAACAATTGCAGACCTGCGAGAAACTGCTCCAATCTTCTTGCCTGTCTTCTGCAGACACTGCTGAGGAAGGCAGGAACGACACAGTCATGGAAGATGGCAGAGACTGAAGCAGTCCAAAGTCAGTTTATTTCCCCACAGGGGAAAACTATGACCTCAAGTGAAGAGAAGTCAGCGAGACCCGACTCCGCCTTGTAAACAGGGCTCCGGTTAACACCAGGTACCAAAAGGTCCCAGCTGGTGCCAACTGGAACGGACTGGTGGGAATGAATTCACGGTGTGTAAACAATGTTCACTGCAATCATTCTAAGGCTAACAGCTCGGCAAGAGAGGTGAAATGGTGTGTCTGAAGCGATTGTGTAAACAGTACCGTTGCTGGACAACACTGACTGAAAATGTAGGTGCTGGAGACGGAGGGGTGGGGATGGTGAAGAAGAGCAGAGGCCCTCTCTCCTGCCCGTCTGTTGGAAGCCGGTGATGGAGCCAA
Source organism: Micronycteris hirsuta (assembly GCA_004026765.1). Taxonomy (NCBI): domain Eukaryota; kingdom Metazoa; phylum Chordata; class Mammalia; order Chiroptera; family Phyllostomidae; genus Micronycteris; species Micronycteris hirsuta. The sequence goes on from PVJI01002123.1 coordinate 14,291, forward strand.
GTGACCCTCTGCAGCAGGGCCTGACCGACTGCTGTGGAGTCTGCAGGTTGGGACCAGAAGGCGGGCTTCTTCAGCTATTTTTCTCAAGGTCATCCAAAGTGAAACTCTCTGTCTCCAACAGGTCTCCCCATTCTCCAAAGAGGAGGAGGTTCTGACACTTTGGAGAAAGAGAGGACTAAGTGTGGCTCCCGATTCAGATTAAAAAAATAAAAGTAAAAATACCTGAAGTCCTATAGTACGCGATCTTTTCATGGGGCTGGGGCTCAAGGCTCCTCCTGGAACTGATCCTGGAGCCTGAGCCCCCAAAGCAAGTGCTCCATAAGATACTGGAATCTTTTCTGTTTGAACCCAGCTCTGAAAGCTCAGCTGCGTTTACAGGGGATGCAGATGGGAGGGGTACTGAAGCTCGCTGACAGAGTCCAAGACTGAGCGGAGGGCCTCCCTGGGGGCTACTGGAATGCCTGGTGGAAACGAGGCAGGGTGGTGGTGCTCAGGCCAGAGGTGAAGACAGGAGGCAAGGAGTGCAGAGGTCCAAAGTTCAGAGGTCCCCCAGCTCCCGGGGAATCCTGAGGCTGAGCTTGCAATGTGGTGAGCAGGGGCTGTGCCTCAGCCTGGGAGTAGCCCATGACCAGGCCCCCTGTGGCCCCGGATGGGTTACACGAGGGCAGGTTGAGTGGAAGAAAGCCCAGTAAGTGGGAGAAGTCCACATTAGCAGCGCAGAGGGCCTCAGAGAGGTTGGCGGGGCTCTTGGTGAGCAGTGCTTCATCTAGGAGGGCCGCAGCTGCCGCCGGCTGAGGTGAGGCGGGCTGGGGTTCAGCGGATGAGAGAGACAGGCTTCCAGGAAGCTCCGCCAGAAAACTATCCACCTCCACTTTGGGCAATTTGTCGGGCAAGTATGAGGTAGATCCAAGTTGGTATTTTGGAGGAAGCTGAGCTGGAGAAGAGATAGGTGAGGACTCCAGAGGGTAGCTCATACCCATGGGCAGCGTGTTGTGCACCAGGGAGTGTGGCATGCCCGCGCTGGGCATGGTAGGGATGTGGGTGCCATACATGCCCATGGGTAACATGCTAGGGAAGGCCTTGGCCCCCATCATGTCCCGAGAGGCCATGCACAGCACAGGGCTCAGCTCTTCCTTCACGCTGACTGTAGAGTTGCAGCTGAGAAGACCTAACATGTCCACTGGCTCTGTCTTAATCTTGAGCAGCTCCTGCGAGTGGCTCTTCTTGACATGCCGTGTCAGGTGGTCCTTGCGGCCAAACCGCTGGGCACAGTACTGGCACAGGAAGTCCTTCCGGCCTGTGTGCACTACCAGGTGCCGCCGCACATCCTTACGAGTGTAGAACCGCCGGTCACAGTGGTCACAGGGGTGCTTCTTCTCCTTGGCACCCCCTGCTACCCGGCGTGAGTGGGCCTTCAGGTGCTCTAACAGTGCCTGGGTACTCTCAAAGGTCTGCAGGCACACTTTACAGCTGAGGTCACCGCTGCTGGCGGCATGCATGGCCAGATGACGCCGGTAGCCCAGCTTCGTATTGTAATTCTTACCGCACTCGGAACAGTGGAGAGCCTCTTTGTTGGGGTCATGGGTCTGCAGGTGGTTCCGGAGATGGTCCTTGCGGTGAAACATCTTATCACAGTACATGCACTGGTGCGGTTTCTGGGCTGAGTGGGTGGCCATGTGCCTGGGGTGGAGATGGAAGATAGAGGAGAAAGATGAGATCCCAAGGGCTAACCAGACAACTGAGGTAACTATTAACAGGGAACTAGGCATAAAAACTATGGTAGGGCCATGCAATGGGATGGATGGGATACCATGCCAACTGTATTCTAGATATCCTCGCCCACCTGCAGAATCACATACGGGGTGGAGCAAAAGTCGGTTCACAGTCGTTTGTATGGAAAACAATACAATAATTAATAAATAATAATACAGGTGTAAACTGTTGTGTGCAGTCACAACTGTAAACCTACTTTTGCCCCACCCTGTATGCACTGCTATTCTTTGCAGCATTGTCTGTCGTAGCAAAACATCAGGAAAAATCTCAATGTTCACCAGTAGGAGACTGGTTAAATAAATTATGATAAATTCATAAAATAACTCAACTTTTTAAGGGTCTTATTTTATGACTCAACTTAAAAAAAAAAAAAAAGCAGCCCAGACCAGTGTGGCTCAGTTGGTTGGGTGTCATCCCGCAAAGTGAAAGGCTGCCAGTTCAATTCCTGGTCAGGGCACATGCCTGGGTTGCAAGTTTGGTCCCTGGTGGGGGCGTGTGTGAGAGGCAACCAATCAATGTTTCTCTCTCACATCAATGTTTTTCTCCATCTTTCTCCCTTACTTCCCCTCTCTCTAAAAATAAATGTCTTTAAAAAAAAAAAAATAAGGCAGCTTTCTATGTACCTGCGGGGAACAAGCTCCTAAATATATAAGTGTAAAGCAGCAATGAGATAGAAGAGTGTATGGAGACTGGTGCTATGCATATAAAGGGAAATATGTAAATTGGCTTGTATGTGCTTAAAATATTTCTAGAAGGATATAAAAGAAACTGACAACGTTGGCTGCCTTTGGGGAGAAGAAATACGCAGCTCATGGGTGTGATGGAGCATTTTCATTGTGTATCCTTTGGTACCTTTTGAATTGTAAATTATGTGAATGTATTTCCTTTTCAATAAATTGTACTTTAAATATTTTAAATGACAAAATAAAGGGAAAGTGAAATATATCTAAACTTCCTGATCTGGGGCTGAGTCAAAAAAGGAAGTTCAGTATAGTGTATATAATACACTCCCTTGTGAAAATAAAAAGGGAATACCCGTTTGAATGTCTCAGCAAGGACACATAAGAAACTCATCCCCCCACCTTCTGCCTGGCTGCCTTTGGGGAGAACAGTGACTTCAAGTGTGAGAATAATTCATTTTTCACTGCATGCTCATTTTTACCATTTAAACTGTTTGCCATGTAAACTAGCAACATTTAAGAAACGTTTTCAAGCCCTGGCTAGTGTAGCTCAGTGGACTGAGTGCGGGCTGGGAACCAGACGGTCCCAGTTCGATTCCCTGTCAGGGCACATGCCTGGGTTGCGGGCTGGGTCCCCAGTGAGGGCGGTATGAGAGGCAACCATACATTGCTGTTTCTCTCCCTCCCTTCCCCTCTTTCTAAAATAAATAAATAAAAAAAAGGAAACGTTTTCATTTGCTCTGGCTGGTGTGGTGCAGTGGATTGAGTGCTGGCCTATGAACCAAAAGGTCACCAGTTTGATTCCCAGTCAGGGCACATGGCTGGGTTGTGGGCTGGGTCCCCGGTTGAAGTGTATGACCGGCAACCACACATCGATGTTTCTCACCCTCTCTTTGTCCTTCCCTTCCCCTCCCTTAAAATAAATAAATAAAAATAAAAACGTCTCCATGGGATGGCACCTCAGTGCCCCTTGGTTTCCCTGCTCCCATCTGGCTGGAAAGCAGCTCAGAGTCTAGGAGTACAACCCAGAGCTCCATAATACATTCAGAACTGATCCCACAAGACTTTGGGGCCCACCTTTTGCCAGGCCCTGTGTGAGCTGAGTCATCAACCTTGTTCTCCACAAGAGGCTGAAGCACAGAGCAGTCCCACACACCAGTCAGTAAGTGGCAGAAGCTGAATTTAAACACAGACCTTGAGAACTGGGCTCACTTAGGTATGCCACCACTGTCTCTAGTATAGCGCCCAGTGACCCTGTCTGTCTGTCTACACTATTCCATTCCATCAAACGTCAAACATTCCATTACTCTCACACTGCTCTCGTGCTCACACCTATGAGGTTACTACTGACCTCCTGAGCTGGCTGGATAACATGTGCACTACGGAAGTGCTGAGTGATCCACAGTCCACTTCCCTCATTTTGCAGGTGAAGAAACGAAAGCCCAAGGAGGTTCAGTAATTCACCTGAGGTCACACAGTGACTGCGGGGGCAGTCAGGGTCCTGCCTCCTGCACTGGGGCCTTTCTTGCAGCCTCTCACTGACACCCAGACTGTCACTAAGGTTGTCTAAGAGCATGCTCTCCAGCAATTATCATCAGTTGGGCTCAAATAAACACACAAAAATTCTCAAAAAAAAAAAAAAGATGGTCTAAGAGGACAGCTGCAAACGGAGTCCACCTAAGACACAGGAGTACACAGATTCGAAGCATTCCCGAGGACCAGAGAACTGTCACAAGGGCGGTCCTGGTCACATACCCTGCTCCCTGTTTTAGTTCCTTCCTATAAACTGTTTTCCAGACAAGGAACTGAGGCCTTCTGCGGTTGGTCATCTTGTTCACATCACTTGTTTGCTGTCTGTCTACACTATTACGACAGCAAACTCAAGGAGGGCCAGCACTCCCATCGACCTGTGCGCGGTATGTAGCAGGAGCTCAATGCATCCTAGTCTGATAGATGAAAGACGGCACCAGGCAGTCTATCTCAATCGTAAAGGGCGGTTCCTGTTCCTCTGATAGAAAAGCAAGAATTGCCCTGGCTGGTGTAGCTCAGTGGATTGAGCACAGGCTGGGAACCAAAGGGTCCTGGTTCGATTCCCATTCAGGGCACATGCCTGGGTTGCAGGCCAGGTCCCCAGTGAGGGCCATGTGGGGAGCAACCATACATTGCTGTTTCTCTCCCTCTCTGTCTCCCTCCCTTCCCCTCTCTCTAAAAATAAATAAAATCTGTCTGGCTGGTGTAGCTCAGTGGATTGAGCGCGGGCTGGGAACCAAAAGGTCCCAGTTTGATTCCCAGTTGGGGCACATGCCTGGGTTGCAGGCCAGGTCCCCAGTGAGGGCCATGTGAGAAGCAACCATACATTGCTCTTTCTCTCTCCCTTCTCTTCTCTCTAAAAATAAGTAAATAAAATCTTAAAAAAAATAAATAAATAAAAATAAGTAAAATCTTAAAAAAAATAAAAAATAAAAAAAAGAAAAGCAAGAATAAAATCAAAACTGCATTTAAGTAGGCGCCCCTCCTTTCAAAGCTGCTCTGCCAGATCTGCTTTACACTGGGGCTTTCACACTCCATTTCCCTTCTGCGAGGGTTCTTGGTCTCACAATTTCCACGGGGGCCACTGAGCCAGAGGACACCAGGGACTGTACAGACACAGAAAGAATCATCTGAGTGATAGGCTGGTTCAGTAGAAGAGGCACTACAGGACCTAAGAAGCTGTGCGACCTTGGGTAAATTACTTCCCCACTCTGAGCCTCCAACTTTAAAATTTATAGATAGGACCACAGTGTCTCCCTTTCCTTCTGAACTTCTAAGATTGACTCCTAATTTCTAGCCAAGATTTTCACCATTACCTCACAGGAGTGGGGAAAGTAGTATAGAAAAAAAAATGTTCAGCCCGGCTAGAGTAGCTCAGTGGATTGAGTGCGGGCTGGGAACCAGAGGGTCCTGGTTCGATTCCCAGTCGGGGCACATGCCTTATTCATGGCTATTTGATATTGTACCCATCATATTCTAGTCTGAATAAAAACCACGACCATTGCCTTGGCCAGTGTGGCTCAGTTAGTTAGAGCGTTGTCCCATAGACCAAAAGGTCACGGATCCGATTCCTGGTCAGAGCACATACCCAGGCTGTGGTTTCAGTCCCCACCTGGGGCACGTATAAGAAGACAACTGATCAGTGTCTCTCACATCGATGTTTCTCTCTTTCTCCTCCTTCCTCCCTCTATAAAAGCAATGAAAAAATGTCCTCAGGTGAAGATTAAAAAAAACCCACCACCATTATTTTTTACTGTGTGACCACAAATGGTTGGCATTCAGGACATACTTATGGGACAAATTAACCTCTACTCTTCTGCCACACTCAGTGGAGTCTCTCTGGCTTTGTCCTCCTGGAAACTCAGGACAGGAAGAGGCATGGGCGTGTCACCTACCTATACAGCTTATACTTGGAGGCAAAAGCCTTGCCACAGTGCAGCTGAGGGCAGCTATACGGTCTCTGCTCTGGGTGGGGGAGGCTGTGAGGTCTCAGCTTCTCCCCATTCGAGAAGGGTGTCCCCGAGATTTCACATTGGCACTTCACTTGACTCTCCGCCTCCCGGCCCCGAGGTCTGGGAACTAGTTTCCAGCCCACTTCCTCCTCCTGCTTTGCATCTTGAATCCAGGGGGGGACGCTGGTGAAAAATGTGGTCATGGCAAGGCTAATGGCGAAGGGCCATGTTACTCAGAAAGCCTCCCCATCGGCTCCACACAGGCTCTCTGCTCTGTCACAGCCTCCAACGCAGCCTTCAGAAAACAATCTCTTCACCTGAAATGTCAGAACACCTGGGGTTAGGGAGTCCGATACAGCGGAAACAGACTGGAGGCAAACAGAGCCCCATTTCAATCCCAGCCCTTCCGATGACTTCTCTGAGTTGTTTCCTCATGTACAAAATAAGCTAAATCATAAGAATGCTTTGTGGATTAAATGAGATAATGAACACAGAGGATTCAGTAGAAGACTGGGCATCTAGTAAGTGCTTAGTGGGTAACCATTATTACTAGTACCTCCTAGGCTAATAGGAAACAAGATAATTTGAGGAAACAAAAGCCCTAAACTCCAAACTTTCTCTTCTAACTTCTTTTAGATCCTTTCCATTAAACTTAGAGATAGCAGCTCCTCCACCTCTTCTTCCTCCTCTTTACCCTAACTCCCCCTCACCCACTATTTTCCACAATTCTACTCCTCATGGAGGTGCTAAGGAGCAATAAAATGCCCAAAAGGCAAAGGAGGAAAAGAAGGAGAAGTCTTTATTCAGCAAATTTACACCCTGAAAAGTCAGCCCCTGTGCCAGATGTGTTTCTTAGCAGCACATCAGGAGGTTCTATCTGAGGAGGCAATAGCACACTAAGCATTTCCCCTGAACCAGTTCTGGTCCCACCCTGCCCTCCACCATCTGAGTCTCTTGGTCTCAGGTCCAGACTCTGCTTCTTTAGCAAAGCCTGTCCAATTTCCCAAGCTGCTGAGTGGCCCCTCCTACAGCCATTCACAGCGCATGTGCATTTCTCCATTACAGGCAGGTAACACACTTGCATTAGAACTTAAGTCTCTTCCACTGAACTCTGATTCTCTGAGGGCTCAGATCATATCTCTTTCATCTCCATACACCTAGCATCTAGAAAAGGACCCTCAACTTTCTTTTAGATGAGTATATTAGTCATTGAATGTAAGTTGATTCTCATAGGCTTAACTTATGCTCAAGAAGTTCTGGTCTAGCCCTGGCTGGTGTGGCTCAGTGGGTTGAGTGCTGGCCTGGGAATCGAACCAAAGGGTCATCAGTTTGATTCCCAGTCAGGGCACATGCCTGAGTTGCGGGCCAGGTCCCCAGTAAGGGGGTACGCAAGAGGCAACCACACATTGATATTTTTCTCCCTCTCTTTCTTCCTCCTTTCCCCTCTCTCTAAAAATAAATAAATCTTAAAAAAAAGAAGAAGAAGAAGTTGTGGTAGTTTAAATTGGGTTTATAGCACTTCCAAAGTGTGGAGCTATTATCCTGAAGTCTCATCCTTTCTTTTGTTGAGTAGAAGGGGAGAGGAAGGGCGTGACTGGAGCAAGGTGACACTTTTCCTGACATCAACTCAGTGGAAGAGGATGGGAGTTACCAAACTGACTCTCAAAAGTGGGACAACAGACCCACATTCACAAACTCATCACGGATTACCTATCGCAATGCAACCTGCTACAGCAGGGACTCCTTTTGAAGAGGTCATGCCAAAATATGGTTGTGAGAGTTTTCCATGTGAAGGAAGGGAGCAAAGGGGACATCTGGGAACTGTCCACGAGAACCTGGGGAGGGCTCTAACCACACTGACTAGCTGTGGGCCACAGAATGCTTGCTCAGCTCATTAGCACCTGCTGCTTACAATGACCATTCATCCAACAGACTGGCTGTGAACGAGATGACAGGATCAGCGGGTTCATACCCTAGAGAGCTTTGCTCATCATCAACATGAGCTACGCCCTGTTCAGGAACCATTCCACTTGTTGAAGAAACATTGCGATGTAATATGATAAACATTTCCCCATCACCAGTGGAGATTTGCCTAGAAAGATCTGCACAAAGGTGGCTACATTTTACGCAAGTCACGTGCTGATGAGGCATAGAACTAGTCCCACTTGAGCCTTCCAGTTGAGGCATATTTACCTGCTTCACTATAAACCTCAAAGGCCTCTGACGTCTGGCTTTCATTAAGTATCCTCCTTCACAAAGGTGGAATTACCTGTTTATAACACCAGCGATTACCACGAACCTTGGAATTGGGTAGACAGTAAGCACACGTTTGAAAGTCTAGTTTGGAGGGGATTTCCCCTAGTTTCAAAGTTAAATTCTGTTCCCCCTGATAATCTGAAATCATGTACCTCAGCCTCTGGAAAGTTGGGAATGGCAGGCAGCCAGAGGGAAGCAAGCTGCATCTCTGGCTAACATGAGAGGGGAGCCTAGTCCTGGAAATTCCACACAAACTCAGAAAGAGAACAGTACATCCCCCGCCTCCCACACGTCCACCTCATCTGTTCTCCTGAACAAGCACAAACAAGACACAGCAGTTCAGTGTGCAGCTACTGAAAGAGTGAGTAATGGGCTTCTAGGAAACAGGCTGGTGGTGGCTAAGAGGAGCTCACGAGGTTGTACTCAGAACCAAAGGAGGAAGGCAGCAGCCATGTGCTTGCCTTGATCTGCATTTCATGGGGCTATGGCTTTAAAAAGAAAACAGCCAACACCCAGATCCTATTCCCTCTATGCTTTTTAAAAAGGCACAGCGGAAGTCCTTACCTACAGTCACTGAAAGGATACTGGATAACCAAAGCTGCTAGTGTTACCTTAGGAAAACTTTTGGGAATCTAGTATCTCTCCGTCTGTCCTTTGTCTGCAAACCCCTCTCACCCAGAAAGATTCCCAGGCTTCTCTCACATCATCAGGCCTATTCCTTCAGACGTCTTCCTCAGCGAAACTGTCAAAGGATTCTGCTTCTCTTTTAAAGCTGCTCTTCTGGTCTTACTGCTAACCTTAACTACAGAGAAGCTGACAGAACCTGTTCCCATAAAACAAACACAATCAATCCCTCCCAGTTACTGGTGTAACTCAGTGTATTTTCATCCTAAGATTCCTTCTGGCACCTGATCTAAAGAGGGAGGCAGCGTGGAAAGAACCTTGGACTTGCTCTCAGAAGACCTGCCGCTTACTGGCTGTGAAACTATGGGCAGGTTATTTTGTTTCTCTGAACCCCAGTTTCATCAATTTCTACGAGAGGTTTACTGGGAGCATTTGAGATCTTGCTTCCCAACACTGCCATCAGTTCGGCTCAAATAAACGCTTACAAAAGTTCAAATAAAATAAAATAGAGATTTATTGTCCTTACCTATACTATTCGCACAGGGGATTAAGTGAAATAATACTCTTGAAAGCATCTGATATAGAAAATGTGTGAACACACGCAGTGTCTCTCCGACATCTAAATTGTGTCTGCCACTTTCCCACATGGGGCCTGAGAAGTACTTCTCCCCCCCAACCCCCACCCTCTAATGTTACTTTTCAGACCTCGGCTTCCTTCCCTTCCCAACATCTCCCCAGAAGGCAACCTTCCCCTTTTCCCCTCACGATTAACCCTTACACGTCCCTTCTAACCAGTCTTCGGCCCAGGATGCGGTATTGTAGAAGGCAGAGTTCTCTCACTTTAGGAATCTCTTCTCTTATTAAGCCACATACCCCGAACACAAATGCTTGCTAAACACTCGGGACGACCATCTTTGGCAGATGAAAGGAGACAAATTGCTCCCTAGTCTGGCTGTGCTCTGCTGTGAGCCATAATTCCTGCTGCCTTCTGATGCAACTAGTTTTTATGGTGTTACATCATCTCTATAGAAACTGCGTTCTTTCTCCATTATTAGCCTGTTTCCTCATCTGTAAAGCTAAAAATACTTACCTTACAGGCTTGCTGTAAGGATTATGTTAGTCAGGTATGCAAAGAGCTCAGCATAGGGCTCGGCTTGCAGTAAATACCCAACAAAAGGCACCTATTATCTTTGCCTTTGTATTGAGTTGCAAGTTCCCACCTTCTGCGGCCACACTCGAATTCAAATTCACCGAACCCTCTCAAAACACTGCTGAGAACTAGCCCTCCTGCAGCAAGGAAAGGGTTAATCTCTAAGTGTTCTTAACTAGGGAGACCCACAGAGGATTAACAGCTCCACTTCAGTGACTACCCTAAAATAGCTTTTATCCCCCCTGCCTAAGAGCTACTTGGGGATCTGAAGAACTTAATTCAACACCTGCCGGAGAGGAAACACACCCTGCACCCTGGAACCCCTTCCTTGGGGTGGATAGAATCTTCCCTTAAGCAGAACCCAAAATAGCAACTGGGAACTTATAAATAGATTTCAAGAAAAAAGCCAGGTCCTGACCTGCGCACCAGACACAAATCCAAAAGACACACTGACTGGATGGAAAACAGTGAGAAGAATGAGAATAGTTGCCCACGCCCACCCCCACCCGGCCCGCGCACTCGCTCTCTCACACACACTCCGGAGTGGTAGGAGAATTAAATTACAGAGAGGCTGCAGTCTCAGGAACTTGCATCATTCCAAGAGACATCGAACTGGATTAACTGGGGCTGGATTTACTCTCGGGCAGCTAGTTCTGTCAGTTTAGACGGGCCCTCTCTGCAGTCCCTTCCATTCGCTATTTCCTCTCCTTCCCGCTGCCTCCCCCTCCAGAGGAGGCCTTGAGAAAAGGGCTGCACCTCACTAGAGCCCTATTTTCATGAAGAGGAAACCTGATAGATACCCACCCCCACCTCGGCCCCAATCTGGTGGCCTCACATTGGCGGGAGGGGGGGGGGGCAGATTAGAAACCCAAGGCCAGCCTCTATCACAGTCCTAAACTGACAGATGGAAAAACACCCAAACCAGGAGACAAACCACACAGGCAGGTGAAAGCCCCAATAAACTCCCTTTCCCCCCCCCCCGGCCAAGCTGGGGCCAGAGTGCGGGGCTGGGTTTGCAGGGAACAGCCTGGTTCCTCCAGCAACTTCTAGACCACCCCGAAGTGTGGTGGGAAAGGTTCCACTCCCCCGGGGCTGGGAGAGATGGGAATGGACGGCTGCCGGGGAAGGAACAAATTCAGGGATGGTCTGGAGATCTCAGGGTTAGGAAGAGAGGGCAAGTATGGCAAGGACTCACGAGCAAGCTAACGGGCCTCTAAGGGACCCTCTCCAAAAAAAAAAAAAAGAGAGAGAGAGATTGGGGGATTATAGGGACTGAAAGGCTGCGGTCAGCCACAGGTGTATTCCCCGAATTTCAGGAGTCTGGAAATGGGAATCCGGATGGACGAGATCTAAGGTTAGGGAGTACGGTCACTAAGGAGGGAACATCTGAGTTTTCCAGAACCAGGTATTTGAGGGAAGCCTCAAAAAAAGGACTGTGAGGCTCCGGAATATGAAAAAGGGTAAAGAGCGGGCTATTTGGAGCTGGGAAGGGGGCTCTGTGGGTCTGGGTAGGCGTGTCTGCGGGGAGGGAGCAGGTGCAGCTTATCTGGGTCTCCAGAGACCCTCGGGGTCGGAGGGTAGGGGACCCCTAGGGCTGCGTCTCCTGGTCTCGGAAGGGAGGGGTGGGCAGTGGAGTTTCTTAGCGTCCCCCAGGCCCCAGGTATCGGCTCCGGGGAGGGTTTTCGTCACCCTGGGGCCTATCTGGGCCCGGGCTGACGCAGTGGGGGCCTCGGTCGGGGGTGTGGACGACCGCGCTGAGGGGCCGAAGAAGAGGGGCTCCGCCGCTCCGGGTGCCGGGCGCGCGGGCGCAGCGAGACGGCCTCCCGCCCCGCTCCCCGCCGTCCCCCGGGGCCCTCGCCGGCACTCACCGCGCTCGGGCTCCGCCAGGCCCGTTCAGGCCCCGGTAGTGGCGGCGGTCGGGCCATTGTACGGTGCATTGTGGGAGGCGCGCGAGCGGGCGCTCGGGCCGTGGAGGGGGCGGTGCCGCGGACTCTCTATGGTCCCGCCCGCCCGCCGGCTAGAGAGGCCGGGGCGGTACGCGGGCGGCGCGCGGGGACCGTCGGGAGCGGGGCGGACGCTCACGCCCCTCCTTTCCTCTCTGCCTCCGCGCCGCGGCGCGCTCCGGCTTCGGAGCCGACATGGGCGCCGCCGCGTGGGCATGGCCGCCCTTGCCGCTGCGTGCGTTTCTCCTGCTGCTGCTTCTGCCGCTCCCCGGGCTGCCCGCGGGCTCCTGGGATCCGGCCGGTTACCTGCTCTACTGCCCATGCATGGGTAAGGCCTCCCGAGCCGTCTGCTCAAATGAGGAAACTGAGGCCCAGAGAGGCGAAGCCACTCCTCTGAGGCGCCCGGAGATACCTTGACAGGTCCAGGACAGAACCCTGTCGTGGGCAATAAGAGGCCTCAGCGTCCAACCTTCCATTTGGCAGCAGATGAGAAAACAGGCCGCGAGAGGTTGCATGTCTTGCGCAAGGTCTAAGCTATTCCGGAGCCCAGTAAATGGAGTTAGTGGGGCAGGACTTTGTGTTACGGACCCAACGCTCACTTTGGGCGATTCTTTCATTCATTAGAAAAAATGTTTACAGGTCGCTTACTCTGTGCCCAGCCCTGTGCACTGCTCTAGGGATTCAGCAGTGATTATACAGAAAACTCCATGGCCTTGTAGAGCTTCCATTTTAGTTGGGAAAGACAGTCAATAAAAGATAAGCATAAACGTTAAGTATTACGTATTATTACTTACGAGAAAATAAAGTAGAATAAGGTAAGGGAGAATCTAATGGCCCGCCGGGGGGTGCAGTTTAAATGGGGTGGTGGATCATCGTTGTAAAAAGCATGCATTTTTTTGAATACTCCAGACGCCTAACCATGATGATTTGGACCGCTGCCCATCTTCACCACACCCTTCTCCTTTTCCAGATCCTCCAGCTCCACACTTAGCCCCTCTCTGTTCTTTGCACATACTCAGGTCCTGAAGCCTGTGCTGTTCCCTCTGCCTGGAACACCTTCACTTCTGCCACACCAACTCCTTCCCATCCTCAAGGCACAGCTTAAATGTCACCAGAAAGGACTTCACTGACCTCAACCCAAATGACGTCTTTATTCTCCGTTACCAAACTTTTTTCATTTTATTCTTGAAATTATCAAAATGTGTCACGATATATTTATTTACACGTTTAATTTGAGTGCATTAAGGGCAGAGGTCTTACCTTCTTGCTCACTCCTGTATTCCAGCATCTAACAGAGAACCTGGCACTTTGTGTCTTCTCTCAAAAATCATATTTGTGGGATGAATGAATGGATGCCAAGCTAGGGGTAACAAAGAGGATCAGACAAGGTTCTTGCCCTGAGGCATTCACAGCCTAAGGACACAGCCATGTACAAAGGCCAGGAAGTAGGAAAGGACATTATAGGATTAGTGAAGAACCAATAGTAACTCAAATCCAAGATGAGCAGAGAAGGGGACTGAATAGTGGCAGCAGGTTGTTGAAAAGATCCCAGTGAATGAGGCATCAGAGTTCCCTTCTCTTGTGCAGGTGAGGAGAGAGAGAGGTGGAAAGACAGTCCTGGAGGGAACATCAAAAAGCAGAGGCTTGGGCCCTGGCTAGTGTGGCTCAGTTGGTTGGAGCATCATCCCATAACCAAAGGTTCGGGTTCAATTTCTGGTCAGGGCACATACCTGGGTTGCAGGTTCGATCTGCAGTCTAGGCGTGGGCAATCCCTGGTTTGGGCATGTGTTGGAGGCAACCAATTGATGCTTCTCTCTCAAATTGGTGTTTGTGTCTCTCTCTTCTTCTCTCTCTAAAAGCATTGACAAAAATCGGGTGAAGATTAAAAAAAAAAAAAGCAAAGGCTTGGGTTGAACGTGTGTAGAATAGAAGTATAGAGGACATTTGGGAAACACAACAGAGAACCCGGAGTGGCTGAGGCAGAAGGGACAGGGCCTGAAGGGCCTTGACTGTTAGACCCACGAGTCTAAACTTGATCCCACACTACCAGCTCCCCTGGCTCTTCCCAACCCTGGCTCTGCATCCTTTATGAGCCCTGCATTCTCCATGCTCTCAATGCCCCAGCCTTCACCTCTCTCACAATATACCATCCAGGGCGCTTCGGGAACCAGGCTGATCACTTCTTGGGCTCCCTGGCATTTGCAAAGCTGTTGAACCGCACCCTGGCTGTACCCCCTTGGATTGAGTACCAGCATCACAAGCCTCCCTTTACCAATGTGAGTACCCCCCGCTGACATTGGCCCTTGTCCGCTCTTCTCCAGTCCTGTTCACCTTTGCTTCTTGACCCCAAGTCCTCTGGGCTTTACGTTCCACCCCTCTGTGCTTGCCCCTACCCCACCCAGAAGTGTCTTCCCTGGAATAAAATAACTAATGTTTATCCTGCACCCATTGTCTGCCAGGTACCGTTCTGAGCACTGCATGGGGATTTGCTCTTTTCTCCCTGGTCACATCCCAATGAGGAAACTGATTTAGAGAGGTTAGGTAATTCACCCTAGGTTACGCAGCTTGTGCATAGCAGAGCTGGAATTCTAGTCCGCGTGGCCTGACTCTAGGTCCTGGGACCTGAACCTAAAGCCCCGTTCTTCAGCCCTGCTTGATCTCACCCTTTGTGCATCCCATTGGTCAAAGGGTAAATCTACTCTCAGTTTTGAAAGATAGACTGAAGCACGGGTTAGTTAAATGTGTCCAAGGCCACAAACCCAGGCTCCATCACCACCTCTCATCCCATCAAGGGGCTCTTGAGCACAATGATACTCAGCATGCTCCAGTTCCTTGCTTATTCTTCTTGTCTTCCACTGGTCCTCTGTCTGTCTTTGTTCATACTGCATCCATGGGGGCCTGGCAGTAGTAACTGAATTAATATTTAATGAATTGACTTTAAAAGTTTTCAATAAACCCTGGCTAGTGTGGCTCAGTGGATTGAGTGCTGGCCTGTGAACCTTTTTTTTTTTTAGATTTTATTTATTTACTTTTAGAGAGAAGGTAAAGGAGGGAGAAACAGAGGGAGAGAAACATGGATTGGTTGCCTCTCACACTCCCCGAACTGGGGATCTAGCCGGCAACCCAGTCACGTGCCCCGATGGGGAATCAAACTGGCAACTCTTCGGTTTGCCCGCAGGCTGGCGCTCAGTCCACTGAGCCACACCATCCAGAGCTAGAGAGTTTTTTAACAAAGGTTAAAAGCCAGAGTACATGAGATCATAGCCTGGATTGGCCACTTACTAGCCGGATAGCCTGGGCATGGTACTTGATTTCTTTGTGTCTTGGTTTCCTCATCTTTAAAATAGGCTAGTAATAATGGTAGCTATCTCCCAACATGAGTTAGTGATTATGGCATGCCTCGAACGATATATGTCTCTTTCTTAGAATCAACTGAGCTCATCAACATAAAATGCTTAGAACACAAGAAGTTCCCAGTAACCGGGAACCATTGATGTTCTAATTTTTTGCACTCACTGTTACAATTTAGACATTGTCCATTCATCTCCCTGTGGCTTGCTTTCTGTCACCTTACCTTCTCAGCCAAGTCTTTTGTAGTCTACCTTCTACAGATTACTTAACCCACCCCAGTTAGGCTCCCTACTGGGACTGTCCTCAGACAGGTCATCAGGAACCTCAGACTTACCAAATCCAGGGGTCATTTTCAGTCTTTATCTCAACTAATCTGGTGGCACCTCTCTTTTTCCTGAAATTCCCTAATGCCCTAGCATCCCAGACACAGCCTGTTCCTGACCTCCGCAGTTTCCTCCGTGCACTGTATTGGAGGCTGCTGTGTTTGTCCCCGCTGTTTAAATGTTGGTGTGTCCTCTCTTTCTGTTCATTTATTAACTATGTGACCTCAGGTGAGTTGTCACGTGGATACCAAGTCCACCTGGGTTTCTTCGTAAGGAAACTGGAGATGGTTGTATTCCTCCTCACAGAATTAGGTGAGCAAGCCTCATCTGATGAGCACAGCACCTGGTGTTAAGTCAGCACTCAGTTAGTTGCTATTTTTTTATTTATGCATTCTGGGGAGAGAGAGAGAGAAACATCAATCTGTTGTTCCACTTATTTATGCATTCATTGGTTGCTTCTTGTGTGTGCCCTGACCAGGGCTGCCACCACCTTGGCATATCAGGATGACACTCTAACCAACTGAGCTACCCAGCCAGAGCAATATTAGTTGCTATTATTATTATTATCATTTGCTTTGCTATAATTTTCTGTTGACTCTGTGGCTTTCACTATTCTGCACATACCTCCCGGATATGTCCGTGGCCCAGACTCTCCTCTGACTGTAGGCCTCTGTCTCTAACTTCTAGGCCCCTGGAGTCCACTTGGATGTGCCACAGGTATCTCCGATTCTCAAAGCCAGAATTTGGCATCTGTCCCTTAAACTTGCCTTACCTCCTGTATTCCCGGCCTCAGTGTGTGATACCTTCATTCACGTGGATACCAAGCCAGGAATCTACAAGGCATCTTAAATGCCTCCCTTGACTCTCCACCGCACCTTCTTTTACATCTTCTAGCATTTCCGTGCCTCTCCATCTTTACTTGGACTCATGAGCAATGCTCAAAAATACATGTTGACCCCTTACTGGTGTGGCTCAGTTGGCTGGGTATCGTCCCACAAAGTGAAAGGTCGCCGGTTCCATTTCTGGTCAGGGCACGTGCCTGCGGCATGGGTTTGGTCCCTATTGGGGCACCTATGAGAGGCAGCTGATCAGTGTTTCTCTGCTACGTCGATGTTTCTCTCCTCTTTCTCCCTCCCTTCCCATCTCTCTAAAATAAATACATTTTTAAAATAAAATAGAAAAATACATGTTGAATGAATACTTGAGCAAATAAAAGGACGATTGCAGTAGCCTCGTATTTCCCCCTTCTAGTCTTACCTTCAATACATTCTCTCCTCCAACACTGGAGTGGTCTTTTAAAAAGGAAAATCTCATATTATTTCTGCATAAAATCCTTCAGCAAGGCCTTGTTGCTAATAGTGTCCCAAAATCTGTTCTTCAGAACGCCAATGACTTATATAAGAAGTGTGCATTGGCCCTGGCTGGTGGATTGAGCGCAGGCTGGGAACCAAGGGATCCCGGTTCGATTCCCAGTCAGGGCACATGCCTGGGTTGCTGGCCAGGTCCCCATGAGGGCCGTGTGAGAGGCAACCATACATTGCTGTTTCTCTCCCTTTCTGTCTCCCTCCCTTCCCCTCTCTCTAAAAATAAATAAAAATAAAATCTTAAAAAAAAAAAAGAAGTGTGCATTGGTTAAATCATTTTGGGAAATTCTCGATTTCCCATCCCCCCCAAAATTGGGGATTCAGAATGCACATTAGCATATTAAAGGCCCTGAGAAGTCCTGTAGTAAAGAAACCAGCTTAACACAAAGTTTTTCCAGCCTGTTTCACTTTGGAGTCTTTACTACAGAGCCCTTTATCCACCTGAACGAGTGGAACACGTTTGGGCACTCTGTTCCGTAGGATAAAGTCTAAATTTTATTCATGGTGTTCTAAGAAATTCTTTTTAATCTAGAAAAATACAAGATTAATACAATCACCATCTATGTACCCATTACTGGAAGTGATAATCATTAACAGTTTGCTACAGATAAAGTTGTTAAAAGATAAAATCTCTCTTGGCTCCTGAGGCTAATGCTAATCTTTACCCACAGAGGCAACCACTATCATGGATATCCTCACCCGTGTTGTGACTCCTCCCAAGTTCTTTTCTGTAGCCATTTCCTGTTGCAAAGTGCAAGAACTTCTCCAGGGCAAATGCCTAACGGTGGTGGAAGGAGCTTTGGAAACTATTAGATGCTGCAAGATTACATTCCAGAGTGTTTGTTCTAGAATGTACACTTCTACTCCAGCCAAGTGCGAAAATGCCCCCTTCCCCACATCCCTTCCAACAGTTAGAGTTGAGCTTTTAAATTTTTGCTAGCGAGAAGTGATGCCTTATCATTGTAATTTGCTTTTTCCTAATTACTAGTGAAGCTGCACATCTTTCGTGTGTCAGCGATTTGGGTTTTCTTTGCTGTGAGTTGTTCACTCCTATTCTGTGCCCATATTGCTCTTACATCATTTGTCTTTTTCCTTATAGATCAGTAAGGCATTTTCTAGCCCAAGGGAAATATTCTTTGTTCTTAACTTTGCAGATACCTTGTCCTAGTCTGCCTCTGTCCTAATTTGTTGTCTTTTGCAAAAAGATTTTCACTGGCATGTAGTCCGGGCTGTCTGGGTCTTGGAGTGTATGGTTTTAATCAATGTCTATGAAACAGCTACTCGGATACTGAGGAGAAGCCCCTGCCCTTCCTTCCCCCCCCCTTTTTTCGTAGATCCATGTGTCCTACCAGAAGTACTTCAAGCTGGAGCCCCTCCAAGCCTACCATCGGGTCATCAGCCTGGAGGACTTCATGGAGAAGCTGGCACCCACCCATTGGCCCCCTGAGAAGCGGGTGGCATACTGCTTTGAAGTGGCAGCCCAGAGAAGCCCTGACAAGAAGACATGCCCGATGAAGGTGAGTCCTTTGGGTCTGGAGGGCTCTTTCTGCCTGTTCCACGGTATCTGGGTCCCTGAGACACTGCATGATGGCATGATGTTGGGGAAGGCGCCAAAGGGGTGGAAAGTGGAAAGGTAGAGATTTAAGTCCCATTTCTGGCATTTGTCAGTGCTGTCACTTTGGGTGGAGGACTTTGCTTCCCCTGAGCTTTTATTTCTACCTACAAAATAAAGATGCCTGTCCTTGCTCTGTCCCACTCATAAAGTATTACGAGGGCCAGGGTGTAAGAGTGCCTGTGAACTGGGAAGTGCCACGTCAGTAATAACAGGTAATGCTCACATAGCACTTACTACATGTTGGGCCATGCTAAGAGCTTTCCATGTATTAACCCACTTAATCTTCAGATGCTCTTTGAGGAAAGTACAGTCAACATCCCTGTTGCCCTGGCTGGTGTGGCTCAGTGGATTGAGTGTTGGCCTGTGAACCGAAGGGTTCGATTCCCAGTCAGGGCACATGCCAGGGTTGCAGGCCAGGTCCCCAGTTGGGGGCATGCAAGAGGCCGCAACACATTGATGCTTCTCTCCCTCCCTTTCTCCCTGCCTTCCCCTCTCTCTAAAAATAAGTAAATAAAATCTTAAAAAAAAACAACAAACAAACCTGTTTTATGGAGGCCACTGAGTGGAACAGAAAGAGGTTCGGTATTTTGCCCAAGGTTGCATAGCAAATGCGTGGTGGAGCCACGATTCAATCCTGTGTGATTTGACTCCATCGTCCGCTCTCCTAATTTGTATACTTTCCTGCCTTAGCAGACAAATGAGAAGCTGCTGTGTTTTATCAGTACAGATTTGTACATTTATAAATTTCTGGCACTTTGGGAATAGGACAGTCTTCAGTGTATCTTTCAGTGCTTAAGCTCAGGTCTGGGGAGGCTGGTTGGAGGAGCCAGGAAATGTGAGGAAAGAGACGGCTTACAGCCCTAACAGCGCTCTTACTTGCTGTGTGAACTTGGCAAGTGTCTTACTCCGTCTGGCCCTAATTTCCGTATTGAAAGTAATGGCATTGGATTTAGCTAGTCTTGCAAGTGTCTTGAAGCTCTGTAATTCATGGCCCCATATCCAAGGTCCACTGCCTACCCAGACCCAAGTCAATGCCACAGGGTCAGCGGTATGTGACATGACAGTGAGAGAGTCTCCTTCATACACTGGCGAACAGCTGATAGAAACCCGGCTGGTGGTGGCATTGCCTTCCTCAGGCCCCAGACAAAGAATTACAAAGTGGCATTCCTATCCCTGCTGGGTCGACCTATGAGGGTGTTTCGGCCTGAGTCAGATCCCCAGGGTTCTTCCACTCATAGTCCCTTGGCCCCATGAGTTGGCTTTCCTTCTCCCTCAGTAAGCCTTTGACCACTCTCTTTCCGCAGGAAGGAAACCCTTTTGGCCCATTTTGGGATCAGTTTCAAGTGAGTTTCAGCAAGTCTGAGCTCTTTGCAGGCATTTCCTTCAGCTCCTCGTACAAAGACCATTGGATCCAGAGGTACTTGGAGGGGGCAGCATTGCTGGGTTTGGAGAGGGGTGTGGGGCCCATGGGCATTCAGCACCTTCCTGACCCTTCCCCATCTACCACACCCTGATATATGAGACCAAAGGTGCGACTGTTCTGTCTGCTGAGCTTGGGATCCTGAGTGATCTGTTCCCATCTCAGCGTCTGACACAGTGGGACATTGACCTGCCACGAGGTTGAGCAAGAGTTTATCAGTCGATAAAGGATGTTATAAAAAGAATATTGTGCAGTCACATGAGTGTCGATTTCCTCCTCTAGATATGAGAATCCCTCCCCTGTTACCTTCCTCTTAACAAGGTGAAAATTGGAAGCAGCTTCTAGAGAAGAACAACTTTAGGTGCAGACTGAGAAATGATGCAATCCTGATAATAATTGGATATACCTTAGTATTTGCGCTCCAGTCAACCCTATTTAAAAAGAAAAAATAGGTTAGCAGGGCGTAGACACAGGTTGTGAAATATTTATAGAACATCCGCCTTGTAGGAGACGCAGTACTCAAAGGCCAGAGGTGGTATATAAAAGTGAGGAAGATCCAGCCTCAGCCTTCAGCTAGCTACTGTCTGGTTATGATGATGATAACTGACGTAGTGCACTTGCCCTTGATGCTATGGGTGGCGAGAAGGAATGTGGGCTTAGAAGTCAGACTTGGGTTAGGAGCTACAAGGAGCTTATGAATTTACGCGTGGTCATAGTACTTTGCATTAGCAGGCCAAGAATAGACTGAGTGGAGAAATAAGCGCCAGCTCAGGATAAAACAGGCCTGAGCTCCAACCAGCCCTGTCTCTTTCTCAGGTGACTGAGCAAACCGCTCTAGCTGCCTGGTGTGCGTTTCCTCCTGGGTTTAATGGCTCACCATGGTATCTGCCCTCTAGTTCATGAAGCATGTGGCACGTTGGAGGGGT
The DNA here is from genome assembly GCA_004026765.1 of Micronycteris hirsuta. Taxonomy (NCBI): domain Eukaryota; kingdom Metazoa; phylum Chordata; class Mammalia; order Chiroptera; family Phyllostomidae; genus Micronycteris; species Micronycteris hirsuta. Next base: position 35,198 of record PVJI01002123.1, read on the forward strand.
CCAACCAGTGTTAGCTATTGCTGTCATTCACAAACTTTATTTCATTTAAGCCTTTGAGAAATTTCATGAAGCGGATATTGTCGATTTCCATTTGACAGGTGAGAAAACTGAGCTCAATGAGGTTAAATAACTTGCGCAAGGTAATGCAGATATTGTGTGGACAGCTGGGGTCTGCATGTACGCCTTCAGTAAATAATAAGAACTATATTTAATGCCTACTCTATGCCATACACTGTGCTGTCTTTTAAGGTAATATCTCATTTAATCCTTCCACAAGTTCCTGGGGACAGGTGTTATTATCGTGTGCTTTACAGGTAAGGAAACTGAGGAAGAGAGGAGTGAAGTCACTTGCCCAAGATCACACAGCCTGAGGTGGCAGTCAGGGATTTGAACCCAGGCAGCCTGACTCCAGAGCACCCGCATGACTTAATCACCGTGCAGAAAACAGCTGTGCCTTTAACAACTGCCAGTTCCTATTTGGGACTTGCCTTCAGAGCTAGTTCATGAGCTACTGAGGATACTCGGTCCCAGCAGATTCTAACCCCCCTCATTGTTGATTCCAAATAGGGCAGTCCCATTTAACCACCTCCTCGGTTTTCCCCATTTAGCTCAATGACCTGGAGCTATTGCCAGAAGGCAGACCTGCCCTGAATGGATAGAGATTGGCCCCTTACCACAAAATGCCAGGAAAGAAAAGAAAAAGAAAAAATGACACCAACTCTAAAAGCAGCTCCAAAAGCAAATTCCAGAAAGCCAGAAAAAGCACACAGTCCTGGTTGGAAAAGAAGGGACAGTGCTTTCAGGAGGCATCAGTCAAGAGATGTTGCTGAAAACACTTTTTTATTACCCCACAGTCTTTTTGGAATTCACTGCGTGGCAGGAATTGCATGAGAGCTTGGGGAAGCATGTGCCCTACAGCCAAATCTTTAGGAAAGGAAGACTGATGGAGAAGACGGGGTCTCCGGAGGCAATTTGAGAGAGTTAGGGCCACCTGGGCAGCTCCTTCCTTTGTGCCTTCATTCCACACATATTTAGGAAGCGCCTCCTGAGTGTCGGGCTGGTCTGGATGCTGGGCATACAGGCAAGAATAAGGTATTTAAGGCCCTTGCCCTGATGGAGGTGAGTCTAATGGGGGAGACAGTGAATCCTTGTATGTAAGACAAACGGGTGATGTGTGATTGGCGGGGCTGAGACCTTGCCTTCACCAGCCTGGGCTGAGCTAACAAAATACCACAGCCTGGGAGGCTTAAACAGCAGACCCTTATTTCTTACAGTTCTGGAGGCAGGGAAGTCTAAGATCAAGGTGCCAACATGGTAGGGTTCTGGTGAGGACCTCTTGGTTTGTAGGCACTGCCTTCTTGCTGTATCCAAACATGTTGGAGAGAGAATGAGCTCTCTTGTCTGTTATAAGGACACAATTCCCATCACGAGGACTCCACCCTCATGACCTCATCTAAACCTAACCGCCTGCCAAAGGCCCCGCCTCCTCATGCTAACACATGGGGGGTTGGGACTCCAACCTAGGAATTTAGGGGGGATGCAAACATTCAATCTGTAACAGATCTGAAGGGTGAGGAGCCAGCCTTGCAAAGTAATGGAGGAAAAGGCAGGTTTTCATGGTGGGGACAGGGACGGCAGAGGCGCTGAGGCAGGAATAAGCTTGGTGCGGTCCAGGGGCGGGAAGAAGGCCAGTTGGCTGGTGTGGAGCGTATGAGGTGGGGAATGGCAGGGTGTTCCCGTTGTCTGTTGCTGCATAATAATCCACTCTCGGACTCAGCGCCTGACCACAGTTTGTCTTTTCTCAGAGCTCTGTGCGTTGGCAAGGCTGAGCCAGGCAGTTCTTTTGTTTATTTTTTGTTTTTCCGTTTTCTTTATGGAATCCCAACTGCACAAAGTTTCAATCCACACTAAACGTCTACTTTCTTGGCATGAATGCCTGTTAGACTGCTCACCACAGATGTGGTGGGAGATTGCTTTTTTCTTAAATAAAGAAGAAAATGAAATTTACTCGTAATCCCACCACCCCTTCAAACACACTACTGGCATTCGGATGTACACACTTCCACCCTCCAGACATTTTCATACACATGTATGTACCTACACTGCTAACTTGAAATTATTATATATAGTTGTAAATAGATATTTAATTATCTTTTCTGAGGAGTAGTTAATATTAAAAGGTACCGGATAGTAAATATTACTGGCAAGATCAATTTTAAACATACAAAATACTGGGATTTCAAAACATAGTGTCCTGGCCAGGTGGTTCAGTTGGTTGGAATGTCATCTCTACACCAAAAAGTTTGCAGGTTCAATTCCCAGTCAGGGCACATACATAGGTTGTGGGTTCCATCCCCGGTCAGGGCACATACAGGAGGCAGCTGATCAGTGTTGCTCTCTCACATTGATGTTTCTCTCTCTCCCTGTCTAAAATCAATGAACATGTCCTCGGGTGAGGATAAAAAAGAAATGGTACTGATGTGCATGTATACCAGTGGAGTATATGTGTTCGTTGATTTATTTAAAATTTTAAGTATACAATTCAGTGGCATTAAGTATATTCAGTGTTGTGTAACCATCTCCAGGACTTTTTCATCATCTCAACAGAAACTCAACCCATTAAATGGTAACTTTCCAGCCCCCAGTAGCCTCTATTCTAGTTTTCTGCCTCTCTGAATTTGCCTATTCTGGGCACCTCATCGAGGATACAGCATTTGTCCTTTGTGCCTGGCCAGTTTCAGTTAGCATAATGTCTTCAGAGCTCACGCATGTCATAGCGCACATCAGAATTTTAGTCCTTTTGAGACTGAGCAGTAGCCCACCCAGAGGGAGGAGATTTGAAGAATTAGTCTGCTGAACAGGACAGAAGGTTGGGAAAGTGGGCAGGGTCTGACTCTGCAGGCCCGGGGAGAGCAACTGATAGGAAACCTGTGAGTGCCTTTTAGGGTATGTGGATTTTGAGCATCTTCTTTTTTTAAAAAAAGATTGTATTTATTTATTTTTAGAGAGAGGAGAAGGGAGGGAGAAAAAGAGGGAGAGAAACAGCAATGTATGGTTGCCTCTCACATGGCCCTCATTGGGGACCTGGCCTGCAACCCAGGCATGTGCCCCGACTGGGAATCAAACCGGGACCCTCTGGTTCCCAGCCCGCGCTCAATCCACCGAGCTACACCAGCCGGGCCTCAGCATCTTCTAAAGTAGTGGGCACTTGCTTGCTGTAGGAAACTCTCCTTTGGGGGCAAGGGTATGGGCACAGGGAGAATGGCATTGGAAAGCGTCAGGCTTTTCCCCAGCTCACTGTGTGACTCAGCAGACTGTTGTACTTCTCTGGCCGGCCGCAGCGCTCCATCTGTAAGACGAGGGGGTGAGCCAGGTCGGTGGTTTTCTAACTGTTCCTTAGATTTTTTTTTTTTAAAAGATTGTATTTATTTATTTTTAGACAGAAGGGAAGGGAGGGAGAAAGAGAGGGAGAGAAACAGCAATGTGCGGTTGCCTCTCACATGGCCCCCACTGGGGACCTGGCCTGCAACCCAGGCATGTGCCCTGACTGGGAATCGAACCGGTGACCCTTTGGTTCACAGCCCACGCTCAATCCACTGAGCTACACCAGCCAGGGCTGTTCCTTAGAATTCTTGAGAAGTGCCTACAGTGCCATGGGGGTGGCTCCGGGGAGCCAAGTGGGAGGTTCTGTTCTCCTCCTCCACCTCCTTCAACCAGTAACCCTCCTGTATATCACCCAAAAGTCTGGATGGCCCCAGTCTAGGTGTCTCGGGCTTCACTTAGACCTCACTTAACAGAAGACCCCAAATAACAGCAAGTTAAAAAGATAGAAGTTTATTATTTTCTTCAGTAAAAAAGTACTGGGGTATGCAACCCTGCCTGGCTGGCAGCTACATGGTGTCATCAGGAACCAGGCTCCCACCTCTGCACAGCCGTCCCAATATGGCTTTTGTCCTTGGTGTCACCTCATAGGCTATGCTTCAGCCGTCACATCCTTGCCCCAGTCAGCCAGAAGGACAAAGGGGCAGAAAGAAGGGCACGTCCTTACCTTCTTAAGTAGCCTTCTTACAACTTGCTCACAACCCATGGGCCAGCATCTAGGCGCATGGCCGTGCCTGGCTACAAGAAGTGCTGGGGAATGTCTTTACTTTGGGCTGCTGTGTGTCTTGTGGAAAGCTGGGGTCTAGGAGAGGAGGATAGGAGGTGTTTCTTTCCCACTAAGTGATTTCTGAGGATCCTTCCAGCTCTGCTGGTTCTGAGACGGTGAATACTCTGGTGTAGATTTAATTCCACACACATTTGTTGCACATTTACTGTTGGAAGGTTATGTTCCACCAGGCCAGATCATTCTTGTGCATGAAGGTAACAGATATTTGAGCGCATAGCTTATCACTCTCCCTGGCTGCAGCCTCCCTGAGAGAACATAAACAGGTGATGTGTAATTAGCAGGGCTGGGACATGAAAAATGAGAAGGAGCCAGCCATACAAGCAGCTGGAAGAAAAGGTGGTTCTTTGCAGCAGAGACATCGAGAGCAAGGCTCGGCCTCACCTGTATCCCTGCATCCTCTGCTCACCATGGTGAGCATCCGCTGGTGTATGGGCACAGAAGTGGATGATCTGCATAGGGAAACCTGAGCATGTTGGGGCATCTCAGTAGAGTAGGGTTGGTGGTGAGGAACCCCAGAGGTTCACTGCACCCAGAGCAGGAAAGCGAACATCCATTAGCTGCACAGTGAACCAGGCTGAGGGCCTGACTTGGGGCGAGCGGTCGGGCAGATGGAGTGGTCAACCATTCTTTCCAAATAACACTCCTCCCTCACGGGGAGCAAATGAGCACATCACTCTGGGCCTCTTGCTGCTTGTCAGGTCAGAGGTGGCATCCCACTGGAATAGCTGTTGAGGGGATGGACCTTCCAAATCTGGAATTCACCAATGGTCAACAGCAGGGTCTTTCCAAACGGGCAGGGAGGGTGCAGAACCGGATTTTAGCTTAATGTTCTAGCCCTCTGGGAAGTTACAATCTCCCGCTTTCCTTTTGAAACCCTTTGAGGTGGCATCTGAAAGGAGCTTAGCTGAGGGCCCGGCCCGAGCTAGGTGCTCAGTTAATATTCACCTCTTTCTCTAACCCCTGACAATCTGATCTGGTCTTTCTGGTGACATCCCTGAATCCTTCTCATTCATTCATCCATTCATTTATTCTAAAAATGTTTATTATACCTATGGTGTATTGAGGCTTGTGGTAGGGGCTGGGAATCAAAAGAAAAGAATACACCACAGACTCAGCTTTTGAGGTGCTTGTTGACTGAGGTGGGAGAGATGGAGTGAAGAATATAGTAGTTAAGAATTTAGGTTCTTGCCCTGGCTGGTGTAGCTCAGTTGCTTGGAGCACCTTCCTGTAACTGACAGGTTGTAAGGTTGATTCCCAGTCAGAGCACATACCTAGATTATGGGTTCAATCCCCAGTCCAAGCACAGGCTCATGTGCCCCCCATTCCGGGTGCGTACAGGAGGCAACCAATCATTGCTTCCCTCTCATATCAATGTTTTTCTCTCTCTCTTCCTCATTCCCTTCCTGTCTCTCTAAAAGCAATGAAAAAATGTCCTTGGGTGAGGATTAAACAAAACAAAACAAAACTGTAGGTTCTGGAGCAGACTGCCTGCATTTAAATTCCAGCTCCAACAATTCCAGCTGTGTGACCATGAGCATGTTACTTAACCTTTCTGTGCCTCAATTTCCTCATCTGTAAAATAAGAATACTACTTACCTCACAGGGCTCATATGAGAATCAAATGAATTAATATACACAAAGCAATTGAAACACTGTCACATTATAAGGCTTAATAAATGATTCACATGTATGTATGGTTTCCAGTTACAATGGTTTGACTTAGGAATTTTTGACTTTACAGTGGTGTGAAAGTGATATGCATAATAAATTACATGAGCTGCTCAACACTTTGCTGTAGAATAGGCTTTGTGTTAGGTGTTTTCACCCCACTGTGGGCTAATGTAAGTGTTCTGAGCATATTTAAGGCAGGCTAGGCTAAGCTATGATGTTCGGTAGGTTAGGTGTATTAAATGCATTTTCAACTTACAACATTTTCAGCTTACAGTGGGTGTATTGGGACATAACCCCATAGTAAGTCGAGGAGCATCTGTACATATAAAATTAAGTTCTGAGGAGACAAGTGTTATACAGAGCCAGGCTGTCGGTGACTGCTTGCACGTTAATTCCTCTGCACCGACCCTGGACCGGGGTGTATGGGAATCATGGTGGACAAGACTGTTTGGGCCCCTACCCTCCTGGGCTGACGGTGGAGCAGGGAAAACAGTCACTGAGCACATCAGTGTGCAGAAGGCAGCAGAGGAGGACAGGAACAGGGAGCCCTCCTGAGGAGCTGAGCTTGGGAGTGGCGACAAGCTTGGAGGCCTTGGAGGTTAGGAAGGTGTTTGGGGAGTGAGCTCTTGGGGTGGAGCGCTGTCCAGCAGGAGGGGACTGGACGGGTGCATCACGGTGTATTGGCGCAAAACAGAAAACTGCAAGAGAAGCTAATGGAATCGCATGATCCACATGATCAATAAGGCCAAATCTCTAAAACATAAAGTCGAATTTTGAAAAAGTTGAAATAGGTTACCTGCAACCTGGTGATGTGGTGGTGATGATGATAATGATGTTCAGAATTTTCTTGGAGCTTTCTGTGTGCCAAACACTGTTCTAAATGCTTTGCTTGTATTTGCTTAATCTCAGCACCCCTATGAGGTAGGAACTGTTATTAGCTCCATTATACAGGTGAGGAAACTGAGGCATAGAATGGTGAAGCCACCTGCCCAAGTTAGTAAATGGCACAGTCAGCATTCTAGAACAAGGTCATGTGGCCCAACAGCCCATGCTTTTACCATTATACCGTGTAAAAAGCACTCAATATAATATCTTTTTATATCAATAGTAAAAGTGTAATCATGCATAAAATCTCAGAATCTTTTTTTTTTAAAAGATTTGTTTTTTTATTTTTAGAGAGGGGGAAGGGAAGGAGAAAGAGAGGGAGAGAAACATCCATGTGTGGTTGCCTCCGATGCGTGCACCCCCAACTGGGGACCTGGCCTGCAACCCAGGCATGTGCCCTGACTGGGAATCAAACTGGAGACCTTTTGGTTCACAGGCCGTAACTCAGTCCACTGAGCCACACCAGCCAGAGCAAATCTCAGTATCTTCTGGGCAGAGTAAGAAGGGAAGGAGATGATAGGATAGAGCTTTTATTTGGGTGTCTATGTTGTTTTTAATCTGAAGCAAAGTATTAATATCTCCTAATTTGAATATGGATTTTTTTTATTTTCCTGTATTGTTTTAAATATTTTGTAATTTTTAACTGAAATTTTTATTGAAGTAATTTTGGATTCACATGTAGTAATAAGAAATAACATAGAGGGATCTCATATACCCTTTACCCAGTTTCCTCCAGGGGTAACGCTTTGCAGAACTATAGTGAACGTTGACATGGATACAGTCCACCCATCTTACTCAGATTTCCCCAGTTTTACTTGTACTCACTTCTGTGTGTGTGTGTGTGTGTGTGTGTGTATTTCCTTCTGTTCAATTCTGTCATGTGTGTAGGCTCATGTAGCCACCAGCACAATCAAGATATCAAACAGTTCTAACATTAAAAGACCCCGTAACCACCCCCCTCCGTAAACAAGCATGCGTGTGTGTGCACACACACACACACACACCCTAGCCCCTGGCAACCACTAATCTGGTCTTTATTTCTCTTCTCTTCTGCACTTTGTCATTTCAAAAATGTTGTGTAAACGGAGTCATCCAGTATGTAATCTTTTGAGACTGGCGTTTTTCACTCAGCGTGACTCCCGTGAGATCCGTCCTAGCCGTTGCCTGAATCGGTAGTCGGGTTTGCGCGGCTGTAGTATTGCGCTGGTTGGGTGCACCCCAGTGTTGAAGCATTCACCTGTTGAACGGCATCTGCGTTTTCGGCTTTTATGAATAAAGCTGCTGTGAACATTCATCTGCTGCTTCCTCTGTGAACACAGGTTTTCATTTCTGAGTCAATGGTAGTTGCGTGTCTAGCTTTATAAGAAACTGCCAAACCATTTCCCAGAGTACTGTGCCTATTTCATAATTTTAAGAACAGGATTTTGGCTGGCAAAGGAAGGCGTTACAGGTAGAGGGAAGAAGTCTGCAGAGATCTGGCACTTGAAGGTGTGTGGGACAGCCGGGTGTTTCACGTTGCTGGGCTGGGCTCCGGGCTTCTCAAGACGGAGCGCGGTTTTACTCCTCATCCATCCGTCAGTGAATCTGTACTGAGCTCTTATGTGTGTCAGACACTGTTCCGAGCACGTGGAGGCACTGCCGTCAGAAGCGTGAGTCTAGCAGAAAAGACGGGTGAAATAATTGCAAGGTGCATAGCGTACAGGTGGAGAATTGCCTTTGAGTGAGGTCTGACTGTGGACATCTCTAGAACTCTGGTGCTTTCCATGAGTGCAGGGCCCATGCCTGTCTCGTCCTGCCCTGGGCTCCAGCACATAGTAGGCAATCAGTGAATACGTGTGGAGCGTTGGGTGGATGAATTTACCCAGCGTATACACTCCCTGTGAGCGTGGCCTGTCCGTTGCCCTTTGGAAGCAGCTGCACGCCCCAGTCCTGCTATGTGGGTGAAAGGACAAGGCTCTGTCCAGACACCACACCCGGGAGTGAATTACCACTCCACAGATTGGAAGCCAGCTCTACTGGAAATTTTTAATTGTTAAACAAGCAGAGAAGGTTGTAAATTCCAGGCGGCGGGACAATATTGCGTATTGTGCCTGTTTGCCGCCACTGCGGTTTCTTATCAGCCCGTTGGGGTTTCACAACCTCTCGTGCTTCTTGCATGTTGCAGGGCCCCCCCTCTGCAGTCTCCGGGACGTGGTGCAACACCATCCTTTTTCCCGTGGGAGTGGTGGCCAGGCTCGCTGTGCATTCTCTGTCTGACTTCCCCCTATTCTGTCTTATGTCTAGATTTTCTCCCAAAGAACATCCAGTGCTGGCCCTGCCAGGGGCCCCAGCCCAGTTCCCTGTCCTGGAGGAGCACAGGCCACTGCACAAGTACATGGTGTGGTCAGATGAGATGGTGCGGACAGGAGAGGCGCAGATCCACGCCCATCTCATCCGGCCCTACGTCGGTGTCCACCTGCGCATTGGCTCTGACTGGGTAACTTCCTCCGTCCTCTCTTGGCTGGGTGGGACATATCTCTGGCCAGGGCCCATGCCTGTGAGGGTCGAACAGTGAACCCATTGCGCCAAGTGCCAGCCAGACCAGAGAGTTTTTGCTCAACCAAGTCCGTGGAGTCCCCACGTAAGGATCCCCACTGTGTGTCATGATCCCACCATATACACATCCAACATGTAGCTCCAAACTGCTTGCTCGCCAGCTCTTGTTTTCACAGTTCCCCTTTTTATCTTCATTTTGCAGATGGACAAACTGAGGTATCAGGCTAGATTCCAGGTCAGCCAGCAAGCCAGAGAGCTCAGGCCCACAGCCCCAGAGCCCTCTGTCCCAGCTCAGTGTTTAGTCAAGAGACTCATTGCTGAAAAACAAGTTCTGGAGATCGGGTGGGGCTCCCGAGAAATGAGGATGTCATCCTCTAAATTTGGAGGCCACTTAACTGTGTGGAAACCTCATCAGGTTCCCCTCTGTGTGAAAGTAACTGGAGCAATGTAGACAGTCTCCTGAATTTATGTAAGAAGATATGTATATATGAAAGTGTGTATATTAGAAATGCTCATTGTTGAAGACTTGAAAATATAGAGAAATTAGATCAAAATTCGTTCAGAGTCCATTAAGAAAGTAATGACGCATTTACCCCCTAGATTCCCTTCCTATCCCCATTCCACGAAGAAAAGGAGCCAGGCCCAGAATGCGTTATGAGTGGTTTCAGCCAGACAGTCAAGGAATGAATAGTCCTCATCTGTACTTTCTTCAAACGGAAAGAAACAAGATGCTGTTTTTATAAAGCTAGCAGAGCACTAATACCAAACTCAGATAATGTCAACTCAGAAAAGCCTATAACCCATTCTCACTTCTGAGCATAGACGGGCGGGTCCTAAGTAAGATATTAGCAAGTGAAATCCATATTCAAAGACCATACAACACAAACAAGTAAAATTTATCCCAGGGATGCAATGAGGTTCTATTAACTATATTAACACCCAAAGAAGAAAAATCATATAATGATCTCAATACGGGCCAAGAAAGCATTTGAGAAAAGTCAACACCCATTTATGATTAAAAAAAAAAAAACAAAACCTCTTAACCAAGCAGGAATAGAAGGGACCCACCTCAACCTGATAAAGGCTATCTCCCTGAAACCCACAGCAAACACGGCTTCACGGGAACTATCAGAGGTGTTCCCACTGAAGCCAGAAATCAGATAAGGCTGCCTGTTATCACTACCACTGTTCAGCATTCTCCTGGAAGTCCCAGATAATGCAGTATAACCAGTTAAAAAAAAAAAGAAAAAAGAAAGAAAAGAGACTTTGTAAAAAGTCAATATCCCACTACCCAGAAATAACCACGGTTACTGTTTTGAGCCATTTCCTTCTTCCCTCAATGCTCTTTAAAAAAAAAAAACATTGTTGAGCTCCTCCCATATCGCCTGCCTTTTCCCAGTGACTGGCTCTGGCTTCTGGGGTTCCTGGCCAGTTGCTGTCTTTAACTCTGTGCCCCCCCCACCCCACCCCATAGCAGAATGCCTGTGCCATGCTGAAGGATGGGACTGCGGGCTCCCACTTCATGGCCTCTCCGCAGTGTGTGGGCTACAGCCGCAGCACCGCCGCCGCTCTCACCATGACCATGTGCCTCCCCGGCCTGGAGGAAATCAAGCGGGCCGTGAACCTCTGGGTGAGGGCGCTCGACGCCCAGTCTGTCTACATCGCCACGGATTCTGAGAGTTACGTGCCCGAGATCCAACAGCTCTTCGAAGGGAAGGTATGCGTGGGCCCTGTGGGAGTGCAGTGGGAAGGGAGTCTGAGAAAGCGCCAAGGTCTTCCCACCGCTCCCACTATGTGCTTCATGTCCTCCTGCCGCCGGGCTTTTGCTTGGACATTCGGTTCTTCTCCAATTCTTACCCTTTTTTTCAAACACCAGCTCATAACACCTCTGTAAAGTCTCTCCAGTTTTCCCTCCACTCCTGCAGCAAATGTGTTCCAACTGGGAGCTGTCGCAGAACTTTATCAGATCTTCTCTGAGATGCTTTCTAGACTGTATGAGACTCGTGTGGAAACATGTCGTATTTCTTCCCAGGAGTTACTGCTCCTTGAAGGCAGGATCCGAGACTGACTCACTGTCCTACTCCTCAGTGTCTAGCCAGGTACTCTGACGTCTTCCAGGCCCGAGACCCCACCTTGCCGCCCCCAGTGTCTAGAACAGTGCCTAATGCATAGTGTGCAGTCGATAAACGTTTGCTGAATAAGGACGTAGAGGGGGCCCCTGGCAGAGAGCCACTGCAGCACGGGGTCGAGAGCGTGGACTCCGGAGCCGGAGGACTTGGCCTCCACTCACTGTGCAGCCTTACACAGGTCGCTGCCTTTCTGTGCTCTGTTCCTTGTCTGTGCACTGGGACTGAGAGTGCATCCATCTCATAGGGCGATCACGAAGATCAAACATGAAGAAACGAAAGCTGTCTGGTGCAAAGTAAGTCCTCAGCCAAGTTAGCAGTCATTAACAGTAGACGTTGGTGGTTGATGAGTAACGGGAAGGCTCTTTTGTAAGTTAAGGCTTAAGGAAGCCGTAATAGCAGGCATTCAGTACATCAGTAAGCAGAGGAATGCTTGGGACTGTGTGTGTGAAGAGCACGTATTGACAAAATGACTGAGTTAGTAGTACGCATTCAGTGAGACTTTGTTGAATGAATGAAAGGCCTAAATGCTTGTGCAGACCTTAAAAGGCAGTGAGTGTCCTCACTTTCTAGCAGTGAGGGAGGGGCTCCCTTTCTTTCACCCCAGACACAGCGTCTAAAGAAAGTGCTGAGTCAGTGTACTCTGGTCTCCCACCCACCAACTGTATAGAGGAATATCGGAGCTGGGAGACCTCGGAGCGCATACAACCCAACCCCTGCGTTTTATCGCTGAGGCCACTGAAGTCAAAAGGAGGGATAGAATTTACCCAAGAGGTTGCAGAGCTAATTATAGTGGGCGTGACACAGAGTGGGTAAGTTTCAGGGAGTGGGTGAAATTGTTCAGGGGCTTTTGGCCATGATTAAACTCATGTTATTTCTTTGCTACCATCCAAAGAGCAAGATGACGATTTTTGTTACACCAGAAATCTCTGTGTGACAGCAAAGCACTTTCCATCCCAGCTCTGCCCACACCGCCACGTAGGTACTAAGTTGAAGCATGTGGAGAGCCCCAGGGAGTTTTTTGTGAGTTTTTAGACTTGATGTACTTGTTACGCCTTGAGCCTCTTGCCATTTTCTATTTCCTGTTTCTGCGCCACTGTTCTTGCCCTTCCCCGCTCCTCAGCTCCATGGGCTCAGGCCCCCCCACCTCCTGGACTAAGCCTTGCTTCTCCATTAAGCCTGGCCAGTGCTGAACTTGGGATGCTGATAAATAAGAGGTGGTGCTGCCCTCCAGGGCTCATAGTCTAGACTCAGGAAAATACTCTTCGCAGAAAACTATGATACATGCCACGGGGTGGGGGTGGGGAGCTCATTCATTCACTTGCCCAGTCAACAGATGTTTCTTGAGGCAGGCTCCGGCCAGCAGTGACAAGCAAGCTGACACAGCCCACCCCTCATCAGGTGCAAGGGACTGACATTAATCAGAGAATCACTAAGGAGTAAAAACCGCAAACTGAGATGAGTGCTCGGAAGTAAAGGAATGTGGTTTTGTGAGAATGTAAAACAGAGGACCCTGGCCTAGACTGGGGGGCCCGGGAGGCCTTCCCCAAGGAGGTAAGACTGGAGCTGCAGGGCAAAGGTTAAGTAGGAGTTAACCAGGCAAAGGGACAAGCATCCCACATCTAGGGAAGAGCATATGCAAAGGTCCTGAGGAAGGTGGGAACCTGATGTGTATTGGCCGAAGGTGTGAGCAGAGGTGGAGAGGCGGCCTGCACAGGGCTTTATAGGCCACAATCAAGATTCCTCATCTTTATCTGAAGAGCAACAGGGCACCATTCGAGTGCGTTCGGTTTGGGGTGGAGAGAACGACAGGTTAGAGGTATCTAAAAAGGTTTTTTCTGGTTCCTCTGTGGTGAGCAGGCCAGGAAGAGCCGCAGCAAAGAGACCAGTGAAGAGATAAGAGAGGATGGTGGCTGGCCAGGAAGTGGTAATCCATCAAGAGAAGGGTTCAGCCCCTTGGAGAATGTCTTGGGGGATAGATTGGACAGGACTGTAGGCTCGGAGGCATCAGGCAGCAGAACTGATGGGTGGAACACTCTCTGGTCAGATCATAGCTGGTGGGGGAAGCCAAGCCCCGGTCAGGCCGGTCAGCCTAGGGCTTCATGAGAAAGGCAGAACTTGAGCTGAGACTCGAAGAGTCTGGTGAGGATTTTAAAGATGTTATTTATTTTCTTTTAGACAGGGGGAGGAAGGGAGAGAAACATCAGTGTGTGGTTGCCTCTCACGCACCCCCTACTGGGGACCTGGCCTGCAACCCAGGAATGCGCCTAGACTGAGAATCAGACCCATGACCCTCTGGTTCACAGGCTGGCACTCAGTCCACTGAGCCACACCAGCCAAGGCCTGGTGGGGATTTTAATGGGTAGTTAAAAGGTATTCCAGGCAGAGGAAACTAACAAACAGGAGCAAGTGAATGAGTGGTGTGTTTGGAGCCGATGCTGGCAGTGGGGAAAGAGTGCTGAGGCTGGAGTTCCACGTGAGGGTGGGCCGAGGCAGCTGCTGGCAGTACTTCTCTCAGAGGCTGACACTACCTCTTAATCCTCTCTGCACCTCCCTTTGAATCCATAACTTCAACAGAGAGGGAGGAAACTGGCAACATGGCTGGAAGCCTGGGCTGAGCTGGCCACCTTGGCCTACCCCCGGGCTAAAATACCCTGCCCTTCCTCCTGCAGGTGAAGGTGGTGAGCCTGAAGCCTGAGGTGGCCCAGATTGACCTGTACATCCTTGGCCAAGCCGACCACTTCATTGGCAACTGTGTCTCCTCCTTCACCGCGTTCGTGAAGCGAGAACGAGACCTCCAGGGAAGGCCGTCCTCTTTCTTTGGCATGGACAGGCCCCCACAACTGCGGGACGAGTTCTGACCCTGGCTGGAGCGCATCAGCAGTCCCTGCTGGTCCCTCCAGCCAGGCCTGGCAGCCAGAGCTGCTCCCAGGATTGATCCCCAGAAGAGCAAGCTTCTCTTCTGCTGCCAAGGACAGAAAAAAGTACCCAGTACTTCCTGGAGGAAGAAGATGATCCAACTCCCAGGGTACAGGACTTCCAAACTCTCAGGGGCCCGGCCATCTCCCCTGCTTATGTGCTTCTGCTGTTTCTCCTGGGAGTTTCTCACACCAGCAAAGCAGCCGACCACTGTCTTTTGGTCTACCCTGCTCTGAGCAGCCTGGGATGCTGCACTCTTTTCAAAGAGATTATATCTATCAAGAGATAGATTTTTATAGTTTTCGTACTAACTTAGAAATCTCTCTCATTTTTAAAAAATCCGTGAAGTTCATTAACCTAGATACCTAAAGTGACCTTAACTGAATGTAGATGACGCTTGTGGGATGGGGGTATTCACCACTTTCCCATATGACCCCCAGAGTGGCCATCAGACTCATCCCCAGTCCCTGGCCAGAGCCACAGTCGACCCCACTTCTTGGTTCCTTTCCAGGGTTTGAGGCAGGCACACTGTCCTCCATTGTAAACACTATGCAAATGGAAGTTCTCGGTCACGGTGCCGAGCAGAGCTCCAGAGACGGCCGAGTGCTGCTCACACAGCACATTCCCCGCGAGGAGCACACGCCGTCCAGCCAGACTGTCGTGGCACTGGTCTTAGAGCCTCTTGGTAGTTGGTGGCCTGCCACAAACCTGGCACCCTCAGGGTCTTACAACCCATCACCAGGGGCCAGGGCTTCCAGGCCTGGTGGGGTCCTCCTGAAGGCTGCCATCCCCTCTGCTGATCGCTTGTCTCAGGGGCCTGGTTGTAGAGTTTTTCCATTAAGTCGGTATCCAGGGCCTATCCCCCCAGCCTTTCCCCTGCAGCTGGAGCCCTCAGACAGTATTCTCACCAGGGAGGGTTTGCTAAGCCCCAGACCCAGGAGTCATTGGAGTCCCAGTCTGGAAGCAACTTGTGTCCCTATCCCGTGTGATCTCTGAGTCGTGAGGTTTACAGTCGTTTCCTTTTCTCTCACATGCTATGGTTATAATCGTCCATGACTCCTCAGAGTCTGACTTTTTGGCCTCGTGGCTCTGAAATTCAAGTCTCATACCTGCTGATCTCTCACAGTCATGTGACTTCTCTTGGTCTTTGATCCTGGGAAGGTGGGAGGAGACTCTCGAGAGCCAGGCCCAGAGCTTCAGTGTGAGGCTTCTTCCTCGGGTTATCTTTGGGAAGAGATAATATTTTGTCAGGGCAGGCTGGGTCAGAGGTTGTGGGGCACCAGTGGTATCAGACACCAAAGGTGACATTTATTGCTTAGAGCCGCTGCCTAACTCTAAGCAGGAGACACTGTATAGAAAGGGCTTTTGCACTTTCCCTCTCGGGAAAAGAGCGAAATGCTTTACATCCTAAGTGGACTCTGAGAGATGGTGTATCTATTCAGACTTGTTCACGAGCCTCCTTCAGAGACACGGAGCCTGTGTGCCCCTGCCTCCATTGGCTGCTTGGGAAAGCTTTCCTCCCTCACTGGCTGATTTCATTTGCTGGATTCATTTGCCCGTCACAGCCGCATGCTAGGCACATGCGTTCCAGTCTGGGCTCTAAAGGGCCATCCGAGTCATGTTGATTAGCATCACCCGTAATAATAGCCGCGTTTCTCGGGGAGAGGGCACCAGAGTTGAAGTCAGATTCAGTGTGTTCTGTAGGCAAGCACGTTACTCTCTTTGACCCAGTTTTCTCACCTATAAAGTGGCGATAACAGTGACTGGGCTGTTGAAGGGCTCACATCAGATAAAGCATGTAAACGTGCACATTGTAGACTTGAAAGAAACAAAGGCACATCTGTGCTGGTTGATTATTTTGACTGCCTCTTGCCACACACCTACTCTGTGCTGGCACCGTGCTTGTTAAATGATTTGTGGGCAGTCTCTTCTTTTACTCCTCCCTCCCACTTCCCCCAGCCCTGGGAAGTAGGAACGACTGTTATTTGCTTTCTGCACAAGGGAAAACTAATTATCACAAAATTCTCACAATGTTTCCAAGACCACACCGCCGGTGGCGGTAAACCAGGATTTGACCTCCCAAAGCCAGCACTGGCAGCCACCAGGTCCGCTGCCCCCAGTTCACAGATGCGCTCCTATTGGGCTTCAGCTGTAGGTTGACCACTGCCAGGGGCGCTCGGGGAAGGGGAGATCGCCCAAGAAACAGAAAGCTACATGAAGCTTACAGTTCCCTTGGCTGGTTATTCCACATCCTTTTAGTAACAGGTATTTATTGATCAACTATTCTGTGCCAGGTCCTAGGGATTCAGCAGGGAATCAGACACAAAAGTCTTCGTTCTCAAGGAATTTGCATTCTAGTAAGTACCCGTGAAGAAATGTACTGTGGTTGTGGCTGATTAAGTGCCGTAAAGGAAACTAGAGGGCATAGGGGCTGCAGAGGGGGAGCAATGCTGTTTTAGGTGCAGAGCTCAGGTGAGGCCTCTCTGAAGAGCTGCCGTGAAGAACGGAGGGGCGCTGACTCCGATTTCTGGAGGTAGCGCACTCCCAGCAGAAAACAGAAGAAACGGCAAGTACAAAGGCTCTGAAGCGGAAGTGGGTGAGCGAAGCACAGCAGGGAGG
The DNA here is from genome assembly GCA_004026765.1 of Micronycteris hirsuta. NCBI lineage: Eukaryota > Metazoa > Chordata > Mammalia > Chiroptera > Phyllostomidae > Micronycteris > Micronycteris hirsuta. The sequence continues at coordinate 52,121 of PVJI01002123.1, forward strand.
ACCGGGTGGCCGCAGTGGCGGAAGGGAGGCCACAAGCAGCAGTAGACGACAGCAGGAGAGTGCACTCAGCCTGCCGCCAGGAGGGCGCGGTAAGGCAAGACTTGGCTTTCATTTGGGAAGGTACGGAAAGCCTTTGTAGGGTCTGAGCAGAGGAGGGTCATGGTCTGATTTATGTTTCTGAAAGACCTCTTTGCCGCGTGGAGGAGCAGGGGGAGGAAGGGAGTAGAAGCAGGGAGACCAATACAGGGCCGTGGCAGAAATGCAGGTGAGAAAGACGAAAGGTCAGACAAAGGTCACTGCACTGAAGGTGGTAGGAAGAGGTCAGATTCTGGGTATGTAAAATTATTTTTAAATTTCAACCCTTTTTTTAAAGGGGTAAGTCTTTGCATAGTTTTAATCATGCAGTGGATACAGTGCATTGTCCTATCTTTCGCTTGATTGTATATCATTCTCCATGTTGTTTCCTGGCCTGAATAAACGTTTGCAATGATATGACATTCCATTGAGGGGTGTCCCACAGTTTATTATTGTCCTATTATGAGAACCTAAGTATGTTCCCAATTTTTCACTATTTGAAAAATATTTTTATTTGTAAGGCTTTTGTCTTTTGACTTGTTTATTTTTGTGGGCATTTATAAGGTGTTTTTTGTATTTAAAATATTCCTTCAAATGAATTTACAGAAGTGGATTTGTTAGGTCACAGACTTAAATATAAAAACTTTCATTATGGAAAAGTTCAAATATAAATCATAAGTGATGAAATAAATTTCCATTTTCAACAATTGTAAGCACTTTACCAGTCTTGTTTCATTTACAGTCTCGGCCCCGAGTCCAGGTCTTGAAGAGAATCTGACTGTGTTGAAGGAAGAGCCATCCGGGTCCAAGGACACACTGTGTGTGGGTCGGAGGGAAGGGAAGTCCAGGGTGCGCTGAGTCTTAATTAAGACCCAAGCAACAGGGAGGAGTTGTCCCTGACTTGCAGAGTGACCGTGAGGCAGGTCATTCACCCCTTGACCTTACCTCTGAGTTCCAGGGGCCAATGGCGGTTCCAGCAGTTACTCAGGGTGGTCTCCAGAGGCTCCTTGGAATGCTGGTTAGTTAGGCAGATTCCAGAAACCCACCCAGAGCTGCACAACCAGAATGTCAGGTGGGTTGTACCCAGGAATCTGCAACTCAAGAAGCACCTACACATGATTTTGATGCCCAGGGGCCTGAGACCTACTTCACCTGTGCTCAGACCAACAGTATCAATATCACCTGGACAGCCTGGACGTGCAGACGCCCTCTAAGACCAAAGTCCTGTGTAAGTGGTGCTTTACCATGATGAAAATATGACCAGGTATTTTTGAAGAGGTTAACATACTAGATTTCAAATGCATAAGGGTCTGGATTCAAATTCTTGTGGTCACCTTTCAATAACTCTGCCTTGTCAAATTACTCAAATTTTCTGATCCTAATTTGTCTTTTACGAAAAATAAATGTATAATAGGGTCTTAAAAAAAAAAGGAAGATGTAGGTTCCCAGCTGCCCCATTCTCCCGCATCTGCTGAATCAGAAGCTCTCGAAACCTTAAGCTCTCCAGGAGCTAAAGTTTGAGCAACTGGAAGACTGCGTGTCAGCCAGCAAGCACTGATGGAGGGCCTGCTCTGCAGGCCCCGCCCTCGCTGCCTTCCACCACCACCCTGCGATCAACCATGGTCACAGGGTGGCTGGAGGAGGTGGAAGTAGTGCTCAGTTCGTGTTGTAACATTGACTGATGTATCCATTGTGCATTGAAGGAAATATACAACCAGATAGTCAAACCCTCGACTTCATTGATTTTATTGTTTTAGGAATGGGTCCACATTTTTATGAACAAAACTGGAAATTACCTTTTTTACAAAATTAAGTAACTTCCAATAGAGATGGGTTGTGGATTAAGCAGTCACAGAGAAGCAGTGTTCATAGGCATCAAAGCTGGGAAACTCTGTCCTCCAAAAATGTGGAAGGGAACGGAGAGGAAGGGAGTTAGGAAGGAGAGACAGGATAGAGGAAGGAAAAAAGGGTTGAGCTCTCATTTCCATGTTCTGTTCAAAAAGGCTTAGTGGCTACTACTACTAATAAGCATTCCCAGGCCCAGAAATAAAGATCCCTTCGTTTTCTATCCTTAGTGGAGTTGACAGGAAAACATCCATAGCGTGAAGGCAAATCCTGCGCTCTGGATTATGTTAGAATTCAGATTCTTACTGGAAACCTCGTTTATTTCAGGGTTGGGACCTTTCCCTTGAAATAACAGTATTTAAAGGCAAGCAGGTTTGCTTTGTTTTTACGTGTATTGATCAGCAGCCCAGGACGCCAATCCGAACCAGATAAACAGTGGGAAGGAAAAGAACAAAAGACATTTTCCAGAAACCACCTCTTTCCCCATGTTCAGTGACTCAGCATTGTAGGGGAACAATGCCCACCCAGGTGTGGCAGAGGGAAAGCCTGCGAGGAGACCCCACCCCTCTCTGAAAATCCTCTCTTAAAAAAAAATCGGTGACTTCCATTCATTCTCTGCAGTGTGGGAACTATTTTCCCTCTCTAACGGCGTCCAGCAAGTACAGGGCACTAGCAGGAAAGGAGAATGAGCTTTGCCTCGCCTTCTCAGTCCTACTAACAATTCCAAAGAGGAAGTCTCGGTTCTGTGCCAGCACGTGTTTCAGAGAGCACGCCTCTCGGAGTCAGACATTAGCTAGCTAGACTTTAGTAACACTGTTTTGCTTTCATTATACTCTACTTATTTTTAGATACTTTTATTTGCATATTTTCATTTACAGATGTGGTTTAAAGTTTCCTTTTAAGAAATTTATTTAGGTTACAAAAAGTGAGTTGGTTTAGAGAAAAATAATAACTAAGTGATGGTGAGTGGATTATGAAGATTAAGTTTGGGAGACCCTCATTCAGCCTTATTTTTATGCCAGGCCCTGAAGACCCTCAGAACAAGACCCATGGGGCTGTCGAGGGGGAGGGGCAAGTATTGAAATTATTTTTAAAAAGAAACTCTATTGTCCTCACTCTTCACATCTCTATGCTATTGTCAAGAATTTCTCCTTATATCATACTCATTAATGTTGCAAGATCTTATTCTAGAAATTTCCCTCTTCTGAGCTCCTCCAGCACCTTGAAATTGCACTAATAACCAACATGTATTATTTCCCATGTGCCATGGCTGTGTTCTAAACACTTTACGTAAGCTAACTCATCAAAGTCACAGAATAACCCTATGAGGTTGGCCTTCTTATTCACTCCACTTTATAAATAAGGGCTCTGAGGCACAGAGAAGGAAAGCAAGTAGCTTGAGGTCATACAGCCTGTGAGTGGCTCGAACCGTGAAAGTATGGGACAAATGTCCGTGTCCTTAACCCCTGTGCTGTGCTGTCTCTAATGTCACTTATCAGAGGGCCTTTGCTTCTTGGCTTCCCCAGCTGGATCAGAGCTTCCAGGGACAAGGACCATGTCTGATGTGTCTCCCTCTTCGAGCACCCAGCCCATCGATTGCTTGGCTTACCAGAATGCCCACTGTATGTAGGTTGGTTGAATGCAAGGATTTGCAGAGTAAGTGGTTTGGGAAGCTGAGATGACTTCTGGCCTCATGGAACATGCATGGAGGAGGTTGGTCGAGTTGAATGATGGGTATGATTTTAACAGGCACTCATGGGGAAGATGAAACAATTCTGGATGAAGAAAAACATGTTAGCAAAGGTACAAGTTGGGGGCCATAATTTGTCTGATGTAGCTGGATTGGGGGAAGGGTTTAGAAAGTTCATGGGTATCAGGACACAGCAGGGGGCGGTACCTGGGATGGCAGCATACAGAGTTTTTGTATCCCTAGGAGCAGTGGGGAGCCAATGAAGGCTGCAATGCGAGGGAACTGACACAGTCAAAACTGGATGTTAGGGCTGTTAATGGGACTGTGGCTTTAAAATGACTCAGGGAAAGACTATGGTGAAAACCAGACAAAGAGCTAAGTTTGTGGGGAACGGTGAGCAGTGCCAAGTGTGGGTCTGGGGAGGTAGAGACTGGAGGTGAGGCAACAGATGAAGGTTTGAGCAACATGCGAAGGGCCTGGAATGCCCAACCTGGAGTCTGGCCCTTTCCTTTGTGGGGAACAGAGGAGGCTTTCAAAGTGGGGGTGCTTGGTCAGATCTTACTCAAGGCTTGGCTCTTGAGGGTGGGAGGAGTGGAGTGGTCTTTCAGAGCTCACTAAGGAGCAGCCTGAACCATCTTTGAGCGAAGGGGCCCCTGTGGTGCCCTTTGAGGGCAGGACCAAAAGGCAGAGCTCTGGCCTTGCAAATCATTCAAAAAAAATTTATTTTTGCCCTGGCTGGTGTGGCTCAGTGGATTGATCATTGGCCAGCAAACCAAAAGGTCACCGGTTTGATTCCCAGTCAGGGCACATGCCTGGGTTGTGGACTGGGTCCCTAGTTGAGGGCATGTGAGACGCAACCAATTGACATCTCTCACACCGATGTTTCTCTCCTTCTCTCCCTCCCTTCCCCTCTCTCTAAAAATAAATAAAAAAAATCTTTTCAAAAAAAATTCTCTTGCTTTTTATTTATTTTTTTAAGATTTTATTTATTTACTTTTAGAGAGGGGAAGGGAGGGAGAAAGAGAGGGAGAGAAACATCAATGTGTAGTTGCCTCTCGCACGCCCCCTACTGGGGACCTGGCCTGAAACCCAGGCATATACCCTGACTGGGAATCAAACTGATGACCTTTTGGTTCACAGGCCTGTACTCAATCCACTGAGCCACACCAGCCAGGGCTTGCTTTTTATTTTTATTTATTGTTTAATTATATTTTATTGATTATGCTATTATAGTTGCCCTGATTTTTTCCTCCTTTATTCCCCTCCACCCAATGCCATCCACTCCCTCAGGCAATCCCCACACCATTGTTCATGTCCATGGGTCAAGCATATAAGTTCTTTGGCTACTCCATTTCCTATACTGTACTTTACATCACCATGGCTATTCTGTAACTACCTATTTGTACTTCTTAATCCCCTCACCTCTTCATCCATTCTCCCCCTCCCCACTCCCATCTGGCAACCATCCAGTAAGAGTCTTTTAAGAGTCTTTCTTTATCTTTAACCCTTTGCCTTTTAATAATGATGTGTCTTGGAGTGGGCCTCTGCATCCATTATAATTGGGAGTCTCTGCGCTTCTTGGACTTGCATGTCTATTTCCTTCACTAAATTAGGGAAGTTTTTCTTTCCTTATTTTTTCAGATAGATTTCCAATATTTTGTTCTTTCTCCTCTCTTCCTGGCGCCCCTATGAGGCAAATACTGTACTTATTAAAGTTGTCCTAGAGGCTGCTTATACCGTCCTCATTTTTTTGGATTCTTTTTGTTCTGCGTGATTGTTTTTTGCTTCCTTATGTTCCAAATCATTGATTTGATTCTCAGCTTCATCCACTCTACTGTTGTTACCTTATAAATTGTTCTTTATTTCAGTTAGTGTATCCTTCATTTCTGACAGGATCTTGTTTATGCTGTTGAGGTCCTCACTAAGTTCCTTGAGCATCCTCATAACCAGTGCTTTGATCTCTGCATCTGATAGATTGCTTATCTCCATTTTGTTTAGTTCTTTTTCCTGATCTTTGATTTGTTCTTTCATTTGGGCCATGTTTCTTTGTCTCCTCATTTTGGCAGCCTCCCTGTGTTTGTTTCTATGTATTAGGTAGACCTGCTATGACTCCCTGTCTTGGTAGCGTGGCCTAATGTAGTAGGTGTCCTGTAGGGTCCAGTGGCACAACCTCCCATATCACCCAAGCTGTGTACTTGAGGTGCACCTTTTGTGTGGGCCGAGCACACCCTCCTCTTGTAGTTGAGCCTTGGTTGCTGTTGGCAGGTCAATGGGAGGGATTTATCCAAGCCAGTCAGCTGCAGTACTGGCTGTGACCACTGATCACCAACCTCCACCCTCCGTGGAGGATCAGCTGTGCAGGTGAAGGGTGGTGGTGCTCTGTTGTCATCTGTAGCTGTCCACTGGGTGCGCAGGCTCTGGGGTTTCCCCAGGTGGCACAGGCCAAGGTCAGCCCCCACCTGTGATTTGCCCGGGGCACCCTGCCTGAGCTATAAAGCAATCTGAGATGGCTGCTACTTGTGCTGGGCTTGGAGATTCCCAGGTGAAGCCAAGCCGTTACTCTGAACTGGCTGCTGTTAGGGGTCATTGAAGCCAGCTGTTGCTAGTTTGATAGGATTTAGGAGCCAAGGTGAACCATTCTTAAGGAAAAGTGGCTTGGGTGGGCCTGTAAATTGGGTCTCCAAGCCAATCACAGTGTTAGCCAGGTTGATGGAGTCTCAGATTTGGCACCAGCCTATGGGCTCTGTGGGACAGAGGGCTCAGCAAAGGGACAATGCTCTGCTCACTTCAATGCCAGACACTGCCATCTCTCCCTGTGTACCACTGGTGCCCTTCAAGCTGCCACCCCGGTGCTGGAGCTCAGAGGGAGTGAGTCTGAGTAGGTGAGTCCATGTGTGGGTTCCCCAAGAGGAATTGCTTAGGGCTCCAGCAGCCTCCTCCACCGACTCAATCCCCACTGGTTTTTGCAGCCAGAAGTTGTGGGGACTTATCTTCCTGGCACTGGAACCCTGGGCTGGAGGGCCTGGTGTAGATCTAGGACTCCTCACTCCCAAGATATCCCTCCCGAATTTTTACCCACAGATGCGGGGCCAGCCTGTTCCGCATCTGCATGCCTTCTCCCAGTCTGGATGGATGTGGTTTCTTCAATTCTATAGTTGTCAGACTTCCATTCAACTCGATTTCTAATGTTCCTGAGTTGTAATTTTGATGTGGCAGCATGAAGAGGCGAGCCGTGTCTACCTACGGCACCATCTTGACTGGAAGTCTCCAAAAACTTTATTGAAAATAAATTCATGCACAAAGTAAAAAATTCAAAAAGTACAGATCAATATATCTGTACAGTGAAAAGTAAGTGCCCGTTCCTAGCCCAGAACCCTCCCCAGAGGCAAACATCACTAACAGTTTCTTATAGGCCTTCCAGAAATTTTTCATGCCATTCATAAGCATACATCTACATGTATATTGGTTTTAAAAAAATAAAACACAAAATTGTACTGTCTGACTCTTACTTTTTTCACATAATATACCTTAGAGCTTTTTCCATATCAGATTTGCAGATTTTTTTTTTTACCCTTCATATTCTGCAGTATGAATGGACTCCAATGTATTCAGCCTGTTGTGAGTTTGACGTTTCTGTCCATGCTGAGCAAAGCTGCAGTGAAGAACCTGGAACAGGTGCTGTTTCCCATGTGTGCAAATACAGCAGTAAGACGTATTTCTGCTGGTGGGATTGGTGGTTTACATGGGTGTGTGCATTTCGAGTTTTGATTGGCATGGCTATTGCCCTTCAGTGAGGTTGTGCTCATTGATCCTGCCAGTCACAATGGCTGTTCCTAACACTGTCTGGCTTCATTAGTTCCTCACGTGGCTGTGGGAGAAGCTGCTGGTCTTGGACCTGGACACTTTGATTTCTGTCCTGACGCAGAGCGTGCTGGCTGTGCACAGCCTAGGGAACGCGGGTTCCGATCCCAGCTCAGCCACTAGTTTATGTGTGACTCGAACAAGTTATTAGCCTGGTTGGACCTAGGCTTTTATATCTGTAAATAATGTTTTCAGTCAAGTTTCCTCTTACTTTAAAGTCAGATCCTAAAGTACAAAGACAAAATTTATTCTCTTTCTGTCCTAATTTGTTAAACTTGTATGGGACATAACTCCATTCTACTTGGTCGGGCTGTTGTGAGAATTTAAAGAACAAATGGGGCCATTGTATCTGCCACATAGTGGACGTTGGATGATTTAGAGTGTTATTATTTCGTGGAACTGCAAAATCTTTCTCAGGCTCAGTTTCTTCAGCTCTAAACCAGCGGTTGGTCTGGGGCTGCCAGAGAGATTCCCAAATACGTGAAATGTTTTACAGCTATTACGACTATTTAGGAGAGGGGGGATTAAGCTTTATCGGGACTCTGGCAGCCCTAGTAGGCACCGCTTGCTCTGAGCTTCCTTTACTTCTCTCCGTGATTTTTCAATGTATTTGTTCACAGGGAGACCTCTTTCTCCGGGTGTCATCACTGAGCAAACAGGAACCGTGAGCACTCGGCCTGCAGGGGAGATGGGCCGGTGGGAGTTACTCTCCCTTGCCTCGAGATAGAAGATGAGGCTTCTGAGAAGCAGGCCCTGGAGGGAGCCAAGGAGACCAAAGGTGCATGGGGGGAGGCAGGAAAGACGGTCTTTGCGGCCAGAAAGGCCCTGGCCCTCTCTGAACTCTTTGCCTCCTCTTCGAGTATAAGACTCCTCTTTGGAGTGGGTGACCGTTTGAAAGGGGCACTAGGTTTGGAGTCCAAAGGCTTGGGTGCCAGGCCCAGCTTTATCATTTGTCCAGTGTGGAATCACTGGGACTCGCGTCCTCAACTGTGACGTAGGAATGCAGATTCACCCATTGCACCCTTATGAATTGAGTCCCTCCTCCCGTGGAACTTGCTCTCGAGTGGGAGAGAACAGATGAGAAATAAATACATAATGTGTGAGGGGTGATTACGACTATGAAAGAGAGTGACTGGGGTGGCCAGGCAAGGTCTTGATGTCCAGAGGACATCTGAGCAGAGACCTTCAGGAAGTGAGTGAGTCAGCCGTCTGGGGACGGGCACTCCAGGCAGAAGGAACAGCAAGTACAGGAGGGCTGGAGTGGAGGTTAGCCTAGCGCATTTGAAGGACAAGGGGTAGGGGTAGGTCCCGTAAACTGAAGGGTCGCGTGTTCAATTCCTGGTCAGGGCACATACCTAGGCTACAGGTCTAGTCCCCAGTCAAGGCACGTGTGAGAGGCAACCGGTTGATGTTTGTCTCTCACATTAATGTTTCTCTCCTTCTCCCTCCCTTCCCTTCTCTCTAAAATCTATAAGCATGTCCTCGGGTGAGGATTAAAAAAAAAAGAATAATCACATGTTTCTCAGACCTTCTGTGCAGGTCAGGGATTTGGGAGCAGCTCGCCTGGGCAGTTCCGCTCTCCCGCAGGGTTGTAGTCAGGTACTGGCCGGGGCCGCACTCATCCGAAGGCCTGACTGCGGCTGGAGGCTCCATTTCCAAGGTCGCTGGCAAGTTGGGGTTGGCTCTTGGTGGGAGGCCTCAGCTCCTCTCACAGGATTGTGGGTGACCTCACCACTTTGGGGCTGGCTTCCCTGAGAGCGAGTGATTTGAGAGACCAAGACAGAAGCTGTGATGTACTTTATGACCTAGCCTCAGGAGTCCTACACCCTCACTTCTGCCATTTTTATGGCTCACACAGGCCAGCCCTGTTCAGGGTGACAGGGGACTGCGCGAGGGCACCAGGACAAGGTGGTGAGGACCACTGTGGGCCGTCCTGGAGGGTGACCACCCACGTTTTTTTTTTGCTTGTTTTAATGACCATACAGTACATTTTTTTTGGTCTGTAGTTCTATGAACTTTAACACGTGTAGATTTGCGTAACCACCACCACAAACAGGATACAGAACACTTCATCAACCCTCAAAAAACCCTCATGTTTCCCTTTGTAGTGACACACTCTCCCCGCCCTTTGCCCGTGGCATCTGCCGGTCTCTCACTACAGTTGTGTCTTGCTGAGGATGTCACGTAAATGAAATCATGTAGTGTGTCACCTTTTGAAATGGGCTTCTTTCATGCAGAATAATGTCACTGAGACTCATCTAGGTGGTTGCAGGTATCAACAGCCCGTTCCTTTTTATGTCCTGTATCGCTCTACCATGGTTTGTTTATGGGCTTACCCATTAAAGGGGTTATTTCCTACTCGAGGGAATTACCAGTAGAACTTCTGTAAACATCAGTGCACTCTTTCTCTTGAATGTCTGCTACTTTGATTCGATGTATGTTAGATTTTTTTTTATATGGTGCCACTAGTCCTTTATACCTTGTTTTTTTTATGTTGTTGTTGTTTAGTTTTTCTCTCTTTGTTCAGATTGGGTACTTTCTATTGATCTGTCTTCACGTTCAGAGATTCTTTCCTGTGACATCTCCATTTTACTGTTTAGCCCATCCATTTAGTTTTTTAAAAAAATTTCAGTTATTGTATTTTTCAGTTCAAAAATTTCCATTTAGTATCTGTCTAGCTTCTATTTATGAAAAAGCTGAGGGAATCTCAGTGTCTTCATCCTTACTTGGAGTATTTTTTTAGATTTTGGTAAAACATGAGAGCACAGAATCTACCATTTAAATCCATTCTCAGTGCACAGTGCGGGGGCTCTCTGCACACACTCACGTCCTTGTGAGCTGTCACCACGTCCGTCTCCAGAGTTTCTCCTCTCTTCAAACTGAAACTTGTGCCCAGTAAACACTAACTCCCGTTCTCTTCTTGGAGTATTGTTTTTAAAGATTTTATTTATTAATTTTTAGAGAGAGGGGAAAGGAGGGAGAAAAAGAGGGAGAGAAACATCAGTGGTTGCCTCTCACGCGCCCCCCCATTGGGGACTGGCCCACAGCCCAGCCATGTGCCCTGAACAGGAATCTAACTGGGGACCCTTTAGTTCACAGGCAGGAGCTCAGTCCTTTGAGCCACACCAGCCAGGGCTACTTGGAGTATTTTTATCACTGCTACTTGAAGGTCTTTTTCAGATCATTCCAGTACCTTTGGTGTAGGTGTCATTTCCCACGTGAGCTGAGATTTTCCTGCTTCTTTGTATTGTGAGTAATTTATCCTGGACATTTTTAATATTATGGTATGAACTCTGGGTCTCATTTAAATCCACAGAGAAATACTGCTCTTTTTCTCTTAGCAGGCAATTGGCAAAGTGGGTTCAGGTTGCAGACCCCACCTGCCTTCTGCGGGTTCCAGCGTCAGTCCTGTTTTCAAATGCTCTGCGATGCCGTGCGCGTCTGCCCCGTGAGCATGTCCCTCAGGGGTCAGTCTGGAACTCTCACAGCGGCCCAGCTCCTTATTCATTCCTCTGAGCTGCTCAGGGTAGATCTACTCATGTACCACCAGGGGGGGAGCCCCGGAGTCCATAAATAATCTGTGGGCTGCTTTCCCTAACTTCCCTCACGGAGATTTCCCTGGGACTTTCCGGTTCCCTGAGGCTTTATTTACCCAACTCTGGCCTGAATTTCCCACAACTGCAGCCAAAACAATAGGGGCTCATCCCACAGCTCTTCCAGTTAGAGAGGAAGGTCCCTGTTCCTCACAGTCTCAGACCCCCGCAGGCACTTGCCACCCCTCTGCCACCATGGGGTGGCTTGGGGGCTAGTTCACAAGAGAATGGACGAAAGAAAAGAAATAGGGATCTCCCCAGTATCTCTGAGTGTTAGGAGACCTCTTTCCAGTTTTCTAGAACCAGACCAGAGGGTCTCTCCTGACACTCTCTCTGTGCACGCTGATGCACACTTCTAGGTTCGGGGCTGCACTGAGATCAGACCAGGAACTATGGAGGAAACAACCAAGTGAAAACTCACTCTCCGATTGGTGGTACCTCAACTGCTATTCTTCCCTAGTCTGCCTGCTACTGTTGAATTTTCAGGGGCCTCAATTAGCTGCTCCATGCCTTCTCTCCAGGGTTTGGGGCTGCATTCAGCAGCAGAGGTGGGGTGGAGACTGTTTACTCCATCTTAAGAAAATGGGAAGTACTACCTCATGTTTCCCCATTCATCCCTCAATCTCTCTGGGGGATGGGGGTGGGGGCAGTTGACTGCTGGGGGCCAGGTCGGAAGCAAGGAGGCCTATGAAGATGTTTGGGGGTTGAGTCTAAAGATAGGTGATTACGTCCTGGCTGGGTGGCTCAGGTGATTGGAACATCATCCTCTGCACCAAGGGGTTACAGGTTTGATTCCCATTCAGGGCACATACCTAGGTTGCATGTTTGGTCCTGGTTGGGGTGCACATGGAGGGCAACTACCCTCCCTTTCTTACTCCCTCCCTTCCTCTCTCTCTAAAAATTTAATCCATAAATATATCCTTCGATGAGGACAACAAAATACATAGGTGATTGTTTCCTAAAGGGTGCGTGGGGGCAGAGCGTTCAGGGCAGAGGACTGCACATGAGCGATGCCTTGGAAGGGCACCAGAGCAGACTGGGAGGTCCGGGGTGAGGGGTGCAGGGCTGGGGCAGGATGGAGGGTGAGTACTGCGGGAGGGGGGCTGGAGACTAGGCTGGGACCACACGTTCCGAGGCAAGTGGTTGATTTCTGATTTGTATGGGTCAAAGAAAAAGGCCAGGTAATGTTTTCCACTAGTGTGTGAGGAGGGGTAGCCCCCACCCCCAGACCTGTGACAGGATGTGGGGATGCTCGTGGGCGTCTGAGGCTTTGGCAGGGAAAGGTAGCAACCAGGTTAAAAAAAGCCAATGGCTCAGTTCCTGTAGAGAAAGAAAGGCACCGTTTTATTGCTACAGCCTTTCTTGGGTCTTACGACCTAGGGGAGGGGCCACGGGCTTGTCAACTTCTGTCCCGGAGATAGTAAATCTACCATTTCCCAAGGGTTTTCGGTAAATCAAGGGGAGAAGTGGGAGCGCCTGGGGGACCACGTGTTTAGAGGCAGGACTGACAAAGAGCTTTCATTATATTCTTTAAAATTGTTTTCAAACCATGTGTATTTGAATAAATGACCCCAAAATGCAGAAGCTGAAAACAACACACATTGATTACCTCATGCAGTTTCTGAGAGTCAAGAATGTGGAATCAGCTTAGCTCGGGCTTCCGGCTCCAGGTCTTTCACGAGGTTCCAGTTGTTGGCCAGCGCTGCAGTAGCCTGAAGGCTGAACTGGGGCTGGAGCGTCTGCTTTCAGGATGGCTCACTCCTTTGCATGGCAGGAGGCTCCAGTCATTCCCCATGTGGGCATCTCCACAGGGCAGCTCTTGATATGGCAGCTGTTTTCTCCATAACAACGGACCCCAGAGAGAGCAAGAGACCAAGATAGAAGTTGCAGTGCCTTTTATAACCTGATCTCCAAAGTGGCATACTAAAATTTCTGCTGTATCCTATTGGTGATTGAGATATTGTGACTCACCCAGCCATTGAGAATGGCCGATATGTCAATTTGGCTGTTCAGATGACCAAAATATATTTCTCGAGTATAATTGGTCTTCAACCACAGTTTCTGGCTCAAAGCTCCTAAAACCCTTGAAATTTCCTGAGGGACAAGCCCAATGGGAGCATCTTTTGATGTAATATTTGGTTTCTGGTCCTCAGTTCCTGAAAGCCCTTCAGAGCCAGAGAGGTGAAATGGGTGTCTTGATTATCCATAACAAGCCCCTTTTCGTGTTCATATTAAGGGAAGATGATTTTCGGGAAGTACCTTAGGTTGGGAGCTTGTTGCTAGGGGAACCAACCATGAATAGAGGGTTGGAACTTTGGATCCCACCCCCTGATTCCAGGGAGGGGAGAGAGGGCTAGAGTTTGAATCAATCACCTATGGTCAATGAGTTAATCAATCATGCCCATGTAATGAATCCTCCACAAAAACCGAGCAGGAGGGGGTTCAGAGTGCTTCTGGTCCGGAGAACCAGAATCTTTCCATGTGCCGCCTTGCAGGGCCCCAAGCTCCGTGAGGACAAAAGCGCCTTTCCTTGGGACCTCACTTCATTCCTTCATCTGGCTGTTGATTCATATCCTTTTTAATATCCTTTGTAATAAATTGATAATCTAATGAGTACACGGTTTTCCTGAGTTCTGTGATCTGTTCTAGCGAATTAATGGAACCCAGGGAGAGAGTTGTTGGAACCTCCCATCAGTTGCATGTCGTGGGGGCCGGTTTTGTGGGACTGAGCCCTTTACCCGTGGAATCTGATTCTCTCTCTGGGTAGATAGTGTCACAATTGAGTTGAATTCTTGGACATCTGTTGATATTTGAGAACTACTTGTTGATGTAAAGAATCCTACACCTCCCTCCTTTGCTGGTTCAGTGTGAGAGGGGACGATACAAGGGTTTGAACACAGTGGGGGTCATCGAGGGTCATCTTGGAAGCTGGCCACCACAGAATGTGAAAAGATTACCAGTCCAAGTTATTTTGTAAATTTAAAGAGATCACTGAGGAATGTTATTAATAGAAATAAGCAAGGTGTCCTTTTCTAGAATCTCAAATAACAAATGAAACCCAAGGCCTGTATATTCCTATTATACACACACATGTAAATGTACAGGAAAAGGTCTAAAAGGATACACTTCATTCCATTTCCTTCCATTTCCTGGGGAGGAAATAGAATGAAGTGCTATGAAAGGAAACTAACCACTTTTGCACTATATTTTATTTTGTGGTTTGCATCCTTGGGTCACTTTTCTAATTTTCTGTTGCTAGATAGCAAACCACTTCAAAGTTTGTGGTATAAAGCCACACTCGTTTTGTTCTGCTCACAGATTCAGTGAGTTGGGAATTTAGACAGGACACGGTAGGACTGATGTGTCTCTGCTCCATGATGTCTGGGGCCTGACCTGGGAGACGAAAATAGCTGGGGTCACTATATTTGTGGCACCTGGGCTCAGAGAGGACCATCAACTGGGACACCGGCAGACGGCCTCTCAGTGTGGCTTGGTCTTCCTCACAGCATGGAAGCTGTGTCCCAGGAGGAAGCGTCTGGAAAGAGGACCAGGCAAAGTTGCATGTTTTTTATGACCCAGTATCTGAAGTCACATAGCAACACATCTGCCATATTCTATTGGTTAAATCAGCCTATTCAGATTTGAGGAAAGAACACATAAATTCTCCCTCCCAATGGGAGGGGTGTCAAGGAACCTGTGGCCATTTAAAATCACAGTTAGTTATATGATGTTAAAGTCTATTTTAAATAAAGAATGGGAAATAAAACTTTGAGGCTGCCTTTCCTGGGACAGTGGATTCCAAGGCACACGCTCATAGTGGCTGAGTCCCAGACTCTTAGGTCCTTCTGTAATTTTTTTTTAATCCCTATCTGAGGACATTTTTTCACTGCTCTATCAGAGAAAGGAAGGGAGAGAGAGAAACATCAAGGTGAAAGAGAAACATCGACTGGTTGCCTCCCGTATACACTCGGACTGCGAACCAAACCCACAACCTTTGGTTACAGGACTACACTCCAACCAACTGAGCCACACCGGCCAGGGTGGTCCTTCTGTTCTTTATCTCCTTGAGCCTGACCATCTCAGGGAAACTGAGATAACTTGGCAGTTACAACTTATAATTTTTTTTTCTTTACCTGGAGCCAAGCCCTTTATGGAAATATTTATCTATGGGTTTATTTGTTCCCCATGCCTTGCTCCAAAAAGGACTTGAAGAAGCTTACTAGAATTTATACAGCATAATCATATGATTAAAATATATATATATATAGAGGGGGAAGTGAGGGGAGAGGATGCAGACAACTGTAATTGAACAACAATAAAGTAATTAAAAAATATGTGTGTATATATATGTATATATACACACATACATAGATCAAGGAACCACAGTGAAGGGAAAGGAAAGGTTGAAGTAGTAAATTGAGACCAGAGGGGAAGTTTGTCGTTAATAATATATACTGTAAAGTCTTAAGTAAATATTTGGCACTGCAGGGCTGGAAAGGATTATACATGTTACCTGATCCAGTTCCCCAACTGCCTCTTGAAATCTCCTTCCAACACTCAGTTAGCCAGCTAGTCTCAATTTGCACGTCTTCAGCGATAGGGATCTCACTACGTTGCAAGGCAATTCCAACTATTAGAAGTTGTGGACCCAAGAATCACAAACACCAATGCTTCCAAGCGCCAGGGAGGCAAGAAAAACGATCGAGCCAGGTTGGTGTGGAGCTGGGAAGCACATGGAAAAGTGAAACTCACACGCCCAGTTCACTGGGGGAAACTGCTTGCTACTCCTTCTTGGCAATCCTGGCCACGTGGGAACCCCCAACTCTTATTTCAAGAGAAGCTGGAAATCCCAGTGTACATGGGAAATCTGGTTTTTTAAATATTGGCAATTAATTCTCCATTTTATAAAACGTCGCAGGCCAAACAACTCAGAACTGGCATTAGATGCTGCTCACAGACCACCGGTTTGTGAGCCCAGAAGATGCCAAAGTCATGGCCTTTGAAGTTGAATTAGAACACATTTTTGACTCTGTCTCTGCCAATTACTCACTGGGTAATTGTTTAGAGCCTCAGTTCTCCTCTGTGAAATGGAGATAATAATAGTTTTGATCTCTTAAAGGGGTAGCTATGTGATAAGTAAAATAGGCTGTCAAGGACTTACTAGGGTGTGCGGCACATACTACGCACCAATAAATACTGTGCTATAAGTAAAGAAATAATTTACAAATAAACAATGGACTAATATTTATAAATAATATATGCCGTGCTAAGTAAATGCAATAAGTAAAATAACAACTATCATGAGGGCCTCTCTGGGGCTTCCATCCACTAATTCCAGCTCTGCCTACGAAGGTAACTTTTGAAGAGTGGTTGAGGTACATTCCAAGGCTTGGGGCATTTTGTTTTTAATAGATATAAGGGCAGGTCACACTGCCCCCTTAGGTGCCAGAACATAAAGCATTTTCCTTTGTTCAGGACTGAGACAAAACTCACCTAGCTGACAGCGGAAGTCTGCAGGATCTTGCATTTGGATAGGGGGCGATGAACAGAGATATGTCGTGTATGCATGGAGAGAGGGGTCCAGGGAGAGGGAGCATTCCAGGTGGGGAGATCCCCTGCAGCAAAGGCACGGAGAGTCTGGCAAGCTCATGGAGCCCAGCCAGGGAGAAAAGGGAGATACCGTACAGCCAACTAAGAGGTAGACTCATGTGGGCAGGAGGAGCCTCCAGCCTATTCCTCCGGGTGATGCTATTAGACCCGTGTGAGCTATCAGAGAGTTGTGGACAGGGACAGGGATGACCCCAAATTATGTTTGCTGCCAGTCACTGATGTGCTGAGCATGCTCCCACAGGCCTCACCTCAAGCCAAAGTTGTGAGTTTGTGTCTCCTCTTCATGAGTCTGGGAGCCTCTGGAGAGATGAAGAAGAGATTTTATTTTTTTTCAGTCTTCCTGCTCTAGAGACACACCCAATATTTGCAGAGGAGTTGAGAGAGACAAAGAGACTGAGCTGGGACCACTTGACTGTAGGCAGAGATGAGCGTGTGGGCTCTGGATTCAGGTGGTGATGATGTAGCCTTGGCTGGTTTTCCCATCTGTAGGGTGGGGATGCTCACAGTACCTTCATAATCAGTGGTTGTAATGTAACTCATTGTAAATGCTCCATAATGCTCTTCCCATGATTTTCAGCTCTCCCGTTGCCTTTCTCTTGGTCTCCTTACCCTAGGCCGCCACCTTACACCTGTGGAATATCTGTCCCCTTTGCACACCCATGTACTCTCTCTCTTTTTGTCCCCTGATCACACTTTCCTACTGGTCAGGAATGTGCCTCTGAATTTCTTTACTTCTGGTCTACAGGCAAACCACCCTGAACGTGCCTGATCATGTCTGAATTCCTTTCCTTTTAGTGCTCCTTGGAAAAAGCCAAAAGGTCAAGAGCTCACACATGGCTGATAAATGGCAGAGTTGGGTCTCAAATCCAGATTTGACTGTCTCTTAAGTACAGGAACTTTAAAAGCACACTGTGCTTGTTGGGCCCAGTACTCACTGGCTGTGTCTTGCCCAAGACCCCACAGCCATTAGTGGCAGAGTTGAGACCCAAACCCAGGTCTGCCTAGCTCCCTTAGCCCACATTCCCCAACCCCCTACAAGGGATCTTTAGTTGCCCTTTAGTGCAATTACTGTGCTTCTCCTACATGGCTATTTCCCTACATTCCACTCTATTTCACTACATTATCAACTCTCCCACAAGAATTCTGTGAGGTCATCCAGCAGGACTCATGCCCAATTTGTGGATGAAGAAACTGAGGCTCAGAGAGGAAAAGCGACTTGTCCAAGGCAGTGAGAATTGCCAGATACTGCAGGCCGTCTAGAGATGACGGAACTGGCCTGGCCTGGTGTAGTGTCACTACGATGGGAAAAGGTGGATAGACAGGAGAAATATTTGAGAGGTAGACTAAGGGATATGCTGACAACGTGCTGCCAGATTGGATGTGGGGGTGAGGGAGAGGGAAGGGACAAGAATGATTCCTAAGTTTTTGGCTTGACTGACCGAGTGGACCCCAAATGGGATCTCAGTGACATTTGAGACCTAAGTCGGATAACCGATGTGAAAGCGCTTTGGGAAAGGTCGAACTGCTGCTGAAGTCGCGTGCATGGACCACGGCAGTGCGTTCCATTTTACAGATGGGGAAATTGAGGCACTGGGGGAATCAGGTCACATCGCTCTCTCCTCACACTCCTTAGGTGAATGAAAGACCTATGCGTGTTGGGCACATCCTAGGAACCAATACTGAGCCCGCCCCGCCCCGGCCCACCCCGCCCACCCTGCCCCGCCCGCTTTCCCTGTCCGCTGTTCGTGTACCAATAAAGTTATTGAAATTGACACTGGTTGCTAAGGAAGTGGGTCGCCGAGCCGGGTTGCTAAGGAAGTGAGCGGCCGTGGTCTCTCCCCATCCGGGGCAGCCTGGAATGGCTGAGCCCGGGATTCGCTGCCTTCCCCCGCCGCCACCACCCGCTTTCGGTTGCCGCCACAGGTGAGTCGTGGAGGAGCCTAAGAGTCCGAGGGGCAGGGCTGGCCCCTCCTGCCGCTTGGAATCTTCCCAAAGGCTCCTGCTGGCGTTAGCGCCGCCGCCGCCGCCTGACTTCGCTACTGCCTGAGCTGGAGCATCCTCTGCTCTGCCTCTCCGGCATCCTCCCGCTGTCTGGGCGGCCGCGCCCCTCCTTCCCGAGCTGGAGGTGCGGCCAGACCCCGCAGCGAGGGGTCGGGGTCCACCTGGGGGTCTGGGGCTGTGGTCAGGGACCCAGCTTCAGAGAGAGGCCGGGAAGCGATAGCCTGTGGTCCGAACCTTGGCGCTGCCCCAGCTCACTCCGTGACCTTGGGCAAGTCCCCTTCTCCCCTGTGGCCTCAGTTGACCTGTTTGGCCAAGGATTTCCTAACACTTGCTACTCAGAGTGGTTAAGATGTTGAGGTGTGTATGTTGAAAGTGCCCTAAATGGGAGAGGGAGAATTCTTAGGACCCGCTAGCATGAAGGCCAAGTGTCCAGTTTGAAGTCTGAGTGAGTTTGACACTGCATTTCTACTTAGTAACTGTGTGGCCTTGGGCACGTTAATCTCTGAGCCTCTTATCTGTAAAATGTGTTAGTGAGCCACTGTGGGAATCCAGTGAGACAGAGTACCTCAAGTAGGTGGGCACATAGTAAGTGCTCAACAAGCTATCAGGAAGCATGTGGGTTGGTTTGGGCAAGGCTTCCAGGAAATGACTTTGAGACAGGTATCCCACCGTTGTTGGCATCATCCATTCCCAGTTTTCCTTCTCTATTCTGCTCAGAGTAAGGAAGTGATGAGGACTTCTGCAGGTAACCCTGATGTGGAAAGGTCAAGGCCTTGTAGATGGCCAAGATTATGTTGTTATTTTCTACTTGGGTCTTGTGGACTCTTCCAGAAGAAAAAGGGTATCTTAGGTCTTTTGGAAAGTGCTTAACATGTAATACCTATTTACAAGTATGATTACGAACTTTTCAGGTAAACTGTCTCATTTAATCTTCACATAGACTTTGCCAGGTAGGTGGTGATGTTATCTCCATTTCACAGATGAGGAAACTGAGGCTCAGAAAAGTGAAAGACTTGCCTAAGAATCTTATACCCATTGAATGATGGAGCAGGACACGTTTCCAGGTAAATCCTGTATTTCCTCCCCCATACCCCGATGTCTCTGATTTCTCAACAGTAGCTAGTACCAAGCCACATGGGTATTCTTCTGTGACTCTAACTGCTATGGCTAGAGGCTTGCCTGTCAGTGGCAAAGAAGTGAGATCTTACATAAAGCTTCATCTAAATAGGTACCATGCAAAGTGTGAACCTCAGGGACAGCTGGAATGTTTAAAGGGGGCCTTCTCTGTCCCTCAGGCTCCTCCTCTTTCATGAGAGGAGCCAGCTAGATGAAATCTGAAGTCCCTTTCGGTGCTGTTCCACAATTCTGATGGCATTAATTCTGCTGTGGTTTAACACATAGCATCAGGCTGCCTGGGCTCAGACCTTGGCACTGCCGCTTCCAAGCTGTGTGCCACGGAGCAACTTACCTCACCTCTTTGTGTTGCAGCGTCCTTATCTGTAAAATGGGAATGATAGTATCCACCCTGTAGGGCTGTTGTAAGGATGTATTTGAGTCTAATATAGGTAAAATGCCTGGCAATTTTGGTAAGTGTTAGCTATTGTTATGTAGGCTTAACGTAGCACCTGTATATTCTATTTATGGTTGGTGAATGAATAAATTAAAGTATGTGCGGGTAATACCAGCTCTGGTCAACCTCACAAGGTCATTGCAAGCTTGAAACAGGCTGTGGCAGCATTATACAAATGTCAGTATTATTGCAGGGTTGTCCCAGAAACCTGCCATCCCATGCCAGGTTGGAGTTGCAGAGGAAGATGAAAGGTGTTGTAGGGTGCCATCCCGGATTGGTAGCCTGACTTCCAATTCAGTAAATGTTTACTT
Organism: Micronycteris hirsuta; assembly: GCA_004026765.1. Taxonomy (NCBI): domain Eukaryota; kingdom Metazoa; phylum Chordata; class Mammalia; order Chiroptera; family Phyllostomidae; genus Micronycteris; species Micronycteris hirsuta. The sequence continues at coordinate 72,677 of PVJI01002123.1, forward strand.
GATCCCTCTATGCCAAGCACTGTAGAGGATGTGGAGATCAGCTCTATCTCCCTATCCTTCAGTGACCTCAGAGCTTAATTTGCAGATGACTAGCATTTGAAATGATTTGACTTCCTTTTTATTTTAAAGTATTGATTTTTAGAGAGAGGGGAATGGAGGGAGAAATGGAGGGAGAAAGAGAAGCATCAGTCAGCTGCCTCTCGCACACATCCCAACCAGGGACTAGGCCCAGGCATGTGCTCTGACCAGGAATTAAACTGGCGACCTTTTGTTTTGTGGGACGACACCCAAGCCACTGAGCTACACCACTCTGGGCAATCTGACTTCTTTAAATGACTGCATCTCTTGTACTTGCCCCAACTGCAGAGTAAAGCCGATTCAGATCCCTTGTGTCCCTGGGCTTCCGTTGGGTGCCTGGATTAGAAGCCTCAGTTTCCTCTCTAAGCCTTTTCATCCACTGATGTATGAGCCCCTGAGAAAGAGCCCTCTCTTGTCTTGGTTAATAATATAATGCTCTGTTGCCCTGGCTGGGTGGCTCTGTGGGTTGGAGTGTTGTCCCCTACACCAAAAGTTTGCAGGTTCGATCCCTGGTCATGGCACATACTAGAGGCAGCTGATCAATGTTTCTTTCTCACATTGATGTTTTTCTCTTTGTCTCTCTCTCCTCTTTCCCTTCTCTCTAAAATCAATAAAAACATATCCTTGGGTGAGGATTAAAACAGTAAAAACAATACAGTGCTCTGTTTATGGTGCCTAATGGTTTACAAGGATGCTTAAACATGCGTTTACTCATTTGGTCTTATCAGTAACCCAGCAAGGAGGATAAGGTGCAGATTGAGATCCCCATTTCACAGTCAAAGGACAGGAGGTAAGAAAAGACAAGCTGCCTTGGCTGGTGTGGCTCAGTGGATGGAGTGCTGGCCCGCTAACCGAAAGGCCGCTGGTTCGATTCCCCATCAGGCCACGTGCCTGGGTTGCAGGCTAGCCCCCAGTTGGGAGCGTGTGAGAAGCAACTGATTGATGTTTCTCTCATGCACTGATATTTCTTTCCCTCTCTTTCTCCCTCTGTTCCCCATCTCTCTAAAAAATAAATAAATCTTTAAAAGGAAAAAAAGAAAGCAAGAAAAGACATGCTGCTAGAAAGTGACCCATTTCACATGGTAATCCAGGTCTTTAGAGTTCAAGTTCAGTACTCTTGCCCCTATGCTGCCTCAGTTCCATTTATTCAACATTTGCTGAGCACCTGCTATGTGTCAGGCCCTGTTCTAGCCTGGGTATGTGATGGTAGCAAGTAGTAAGATAGATGAAGTCCTTGCTCTCATGCAGCCTACATTCTATTAGGGGCAACAGAAAAAGAAGCCAGTGAGTGAACAAGGTCATTTGGGTAGGAATAGGTACTGTGAAAACAATGCAACAGTGATGTCATAGAGAGTAACTTCTCGAAGAGGTTGGAGGGCTGCTATTTTAATTGGGTAGTCAGAGAAGGCCTTTCTGAGGTCGTGGCTTTTTTGCTGAGGTTTACTGCCAGGAAGGGCCCAACCATTTGAAAATGTAGCAGAAAGAACAGCAAGGTTAAAACTCTGAATTGGGAACAAGCTTGGTAAGTTCTGGGAGCTGAAAGAAGGCTTGGAGTAGCTGGAGCGGGTGAGCCCAGGTAGGAGAATGAGGAGGTGGGCTGGTGTCAGGGCTGCAGCCCCGTAGGCTAGAGGAAAAGCAGTGGGAAGCCACTGAAGGTTTTAAGAAGGGGAGTGACGTCTATTTTTTGTTTTAAAAAAAAATCACTTGGACCTCTGTGTGGCCAGTGACTTTTAAGGGTCATAAGAATGGCAGCCAGGAGAGTAGTTAGGAAGCAAGGTTGGTGGCCTCCTAGGGTGGTGGCAGTGGTGATGCTATAAGTGGTTGTATTTTGGAGGCAGGATGGTGGTCGGGGACGATGAGCTGCAGGAATCAAGGATGACTCCTGGGTGTTTGGCCTGAGCAATTAGGTAGACGGTGGCGGTGCCATCTGCCTCTAAAATGATGACAGGACTTTTTGGTAAGGTGCCCTGTGAGGAAGACTTCGCTGTGATACACTCTGAACTCCTTGGAGGAGAGGCCCAAGGTATAAGCATCATATCCTTCTGTCTGCGGGGAGGAAATCCCAGATTCCATTGCAGGAAGGCAGCCAGGTGCTTCTCACTGAAGCCTCCACCGTGGACATCCGTAAGCCCTTCTTTTCTCGCAGTCTAGCTCTTGGCCAGCTCGTGGAGTGGCAGGCGTGGGCGTTGCCAGGCCAGCGTCCATCTGCCTCGTGCTGTTGGCGTTGCTGCGCTGACTTGAGATCTTGGCTGATGATGGCTGAGAGGAAGCCGGCCAGCTCTGGGAGAGAAAAGGGAATCACGAGTGAAGCTCCCTGGCAGTGCCTCGAGGGGCCACGTTCTCCCTGCCAAAGCGGTTCTTTCCTTGGCCATGGCATGGCATTTCTGAAGTTCCAGAGCTCTTGATTTGGGAATCTCTTGAAAAGCCTTTGTGTTCTGCCAGAGTTCCTAGAGGATTTTCGAATGGAGCAAGGGAATTCAGGCTTTCTTTTCATATATGCTAATACTTCCACGTGTCAATTTAGGCTTTACAGTATCGCGATTTCAACTTTGCGAATTGTAAGACCGATAATTCCACTTGTATAGCTTTGTTTGCAATTTAGAATGCTCTTTCAGATACATTCTCATTTACTGATGTTCAGTCACTTGGGATCACATGGATTATGTGTTATCCTCAGTTTACAGACGAAACGTTGAGGTGCTAAAAGGTTATTCATTTTTATCAATAATATTAAGCACCTAGTAGGTGCTGGAGTAAGTAAATCTTTGCTGCTCAAAGTGCTCTGCATGACAGAGACACCATTGTCCCCTGGATGCTTATTTGAAATGCAGAATCTAAGCCTAGATCTAATAAACCAGTCTGCATTTTACTAAGACCCCCTCACCCCCTGAAAAGTGTTTCCTGTGTGCATTAAAGCTTGTGAAGCACTTGCTTGATAATAAGTAGCAAAACTAGGGCCCTGGCTGGTATAGGTCAGTGGACTGAGCACAGGCTGTGAACCAAAGGGTCGCCAGTTCAATTCCCAGTCAGGACACATGCCCAGGTTGTGGGCCAGGTCCCCAGTGGGGGCCACGTGAGAGGCAGCCACACATTGCTGTTTCTCTCCCTCTCTTTCTCCCTCCCTTCCCCCCTAAAAATAAATAAATCTTTAAAAAAAAAACAAACTAGGACTTGGCAGTGATAATGATAACAACAATAATAGGAATAGGTAACATTTATGGAGCCAAGCACTGTGTACATGTTGTCTCATTCAGTCCTCACCACAACCCTGTAACATGGTAATATTATGGTTCCCCCTTTCCGTAAGAGGAAAGTAGAAGTACAGAAAAGTCAAATAACTTCCCCAGATCTGCGGGCCCCAAGTCCATTGTTCATTCTGCCACTCACTTGTTCATCTGTTTTTCAGGTGGGCAATACATTTCTTTGTTTCGTCAAAGGCTTTTCTCTTTGGTATGTGGGTAGCAAATTTTCAAAGATATTATTTATTTTTAAAGAGGGAGAGAAACAACAATTACATAGTTGCCTCTCGCACGCCACCAGCTGGGCATAGGAGTGCCCTGACCTGGAATCAAATCGGTGACCTTTTGGTTTACAGGACAATGCCCAACCTGCTGAACCACACCAGTCAGGGCTGGGTAACAGGTGCTGATAAAAAAGTGACTTCGAAGAAGGAAGAAATCAGGGGAAAAACCTTTGAACTATTTTAATGTAACTATAGGCGTCGGGTACTTGACTGATAGGCAACAAGCGTACCCAGTACCCAGTTTGTAAGACGAGCTACTTTTCACACATCTTAACGGTCTCGCTCAGGGCAGAAACCGCTGAAGTGGGCAGGAGCTGTGGGCTTGTCTTCTGAGTCTTTCAACCCTAAACCGTTTCTTGATTCTGGTGATAATGTCTACATTGGGTAAGAAGAGAGCGCTAAAGTCCTATACCATCTGCTGACTGACTGCAAAAGATTCAAGTGCTTTGCTTTTCCCTGTCTGCCCTGTGAGCTCATTGTTTACCTTTCAACATCTCCCTGTCTCCACAGAGTCTTAGAAAGATTTCTTGGTCAAGGCCTATGCCATCTAGGAAATTCTGGTGTGAAAAGGCAGGGGAATGGGTGGAGGCATGAATTCTAATAGCAGTTGGGCCACTTGCTGTGTGATCTGGGACACGCAACTCAACCTCTCTGGCCCTCGGCTCTATATATGCAAAATCTGGACACGGGCCAGTCTTCCAAGTTCTTCTAGCTCTGCCTAAAAGACTGAGCTTTGAATTGGGTAATAGTGTCTTCTTCTTTGGTGACCTCGTGCTGGGCTTTCTCCCAGACCTTCAAGGATGAGGCTTCTAGAACATATTTCTCGGCAGTCTGAGTTCATTACAGTCAGTTCATCTTTTCATCATCACACATCTGCATTGAAGCTTGGGCTGTTAGCGTTTAAGGTTCAGTTAATCATGGTGACACCTTGTGTCTCCTCACTTTGTCACACTGATTGCAGACTTTGAGCTCTTCACACAGGCAGAGCTCTCCAGCATGCTGATTTACCTAAATCATAGTTTGCGTTAGAGAGCACCAGTAATCATTGTGGTGGGTGTGGTTTCATTTTTAAAGCTTTTGGCAAGATATTTGCAGCACTTGTGTTTTGTTGTATTTGAACATACAAGTCGTGTATGAATGGAAGTGGGTCCTAGTAAAAGAAATTGTAATAGATTATTGGGACTTGAGACTCGACAGTCTGTTGCCTACTGGGGAGTCCATATCACCTTCAACAGTGGTTTCAGGAAGGGCTTGCTTTGGGGCTTCTGCAGCCGACATAACAGAAACGAAAAGCTCTCAGCACAGGCTCCAGCAGCTTAGTGGATTGCAGTAGTCGTTACTGTATAGGACATTTCGATAACCTAAGCAAAAAACAAAAAATCTAGCTAGTAAATCATAAAAGATTCCATCCAGGTAAGATAAAACATCAGCTCAGGTTACTTAAGATAACCATAAGAAGATGGTTCTTGGTGGAAATACTTACTGGTTTTGCGAAATCTGTAATAACAAGAAATACACAGCGTTTTTCCTTCCTTGTTTCTTCAATTGCCAGCATTTTTTAATATAATTTTTTCCTGATTATAAAAACAATGAACTTCCTTTGAAGAAAATTCTGAAAAGATTAAGATTCACTTTAAGCCCCACCACCCAGAAATAACCACTGTTAACATCTCGCTGGCCAAAGGCAAATATATTCCTAAATGTATTTTACCTCATGGATGTGCACTTCTTATTTTGCCTTTTGTTGTCATTTAGGCTACTTTCAATATTTAAGTGTTAATAGTGCTGTAGAGAATGTCGTGATAATTATCTTTGCATAAACCTTTGTCTGCATTTCTGATGATTTCTTTAAGCTAGATCCTTTAATTGTTAAAAATTTTTAATTATGAAGGCAGCCCCCTTAAATACCGTTTTTAATAAAGCAGTGTCTAAGGTTGAAAAGGCAGACATTATTACAGTTTTGTGGGGAGGGATTACCTGTGAAAATGGTGTCCTAATTCAAATTCAGCTTGCTTGTTCACTTGAAGGTCTATTTTTAGATAAATGTGCTCAAAGTGTAACTTCCATTTTTGCATTGTAAACATTTACTTAACATTTGATAACCATTTCCCATGTTTTTATGTTTAGTAATTGTGAACTAGTAAACGTTTCCTAGTATTGGGCATTAAAGTTGTTTCCAGCTTTTTATAATCACGGAGTGCTGTAGTGAACACCTTTTCTTCCCTCTCGACCTCAAAAGAGAACAATTCTAAGTAAATCATTTGGGAAAAGTTGGAATTTTGGAAAGTTCTAATCAAGAACTGTACATTTTCCTTCTTAAAATTTGATTTGAGTCTTCTAAAAGTATCTTAAAAAACACAGCTTTATTGAGCTATAATTCATAAGCAGTGTCTTTCAGTAGTTTCTCTTAGCCTTCTCGTTGCTTCTCCTTAAAGAATTTTTCTTTTGATACAGCATGCCCTGTGCGTGGGCCCCAGAATATCGGCCTTTAACATTTAAGCCCTTCATTCTCTGAACAGGCCGTTGGTTGGTGACATCAACCAGAAATAGTGCGTGTACGTTCTTGGTTCCGGGCACCGTGTGATCTGTGAGAACAGGAGTATCATTATGGAATTGGACAGTGAACCATGATGGTTCTGGTGGACTTTCAGAGAGGGATTTTCTTTAAGTATTTAACTCATTATATTACTGAAATTCATTCTGTGATTTATAGGGAATTCTGCTTGATCGACTTTGGGAACTATTTACTGTAGAAGTGGCATTGTGTAGACAGAATTTCTTCTAGACAGAGTTTCTCCAGCATTACTGCACACACAGATCTCCAGGGGTATTTTTTTTTAAGTATTTATTTTGATTTACATTTTAAGTATTTTTTTTTCAAGAGCGATTTTATTTATTTATTTTTAGAGAGAGGGCAAGGGAGGGAGAGAGGGAGAGAAACATCGATGTTCGAGAGATGCATCCATGGGTTGCCTCGTGCATGCCCCCAACTGGGGGCTAGCCTGCAGCCCAGGCAAGTGGCCTGATGGGGAATCAAACCAGCGATTTCTGGGTTTGGGGGTTGATGTCCAACCCACTGAGCCACATGAGTCAGGGCTCCAGGGATTTTGATAAACTGGGATTTTTATTTTTGGGGATCTGGTTGGGGTTAGAATCTGCAGAGCTAAACCAGGTAGGACAGGAGATTTTAGGGGACATCCAGACACAACATCCTGCATTATATTGAATGACATGGTAAGAGTTATTTCCTTTTCATTTCTTTGGGTCTTCTGACTGTGTCAGGGAGAACATTTGTTTAGTTCCAGTCTGTTTCTTAACACTTGCTAAACTGGCTTTCTAACCAAGAGAGATTAGATCTCAGCCTTAGGGAAGCTGGGGTATCTAGCTAGAATTTAGTGACTTTGTTGTGTCCTTATATTTATTTTCACAGTTATCTTCTATTTGCAACAAAGGATACCCATTTTCCATTTATAACAGGGATATAAATTTACTTTTTAAAAATAAATTTGTGTTAAAAGAAAGTAGCTTTCCAGAAAAACCTCATGTAAATAACAGTGCAGGTGGCGCAAGAACAGGACAACTGAAAAGACAATCCCATGACTGACATTCAAGACATGCGGGTGCAGAAGAAAAGGCCATGAACTTTGGAGCCAGTTAGACAAGGTTTCTGCTTACTTTGCCACTCATTAACTCAGTGTGCTGTGTTACTTCCCTCTCCCAAGTCTGAGGGTTTTTTTCTCCTGTAAATGGAGTCAGGGCAGAAGCACCTCCTGCGGGCCGGGTACTGTACTGCTTGTCTTAGCCCAGTCCTCACACAGCGTGGAAGTGCAGGGTGTTGGTGTTCCCGCTTCACAGAGGAGGGAATAAACTTGGAAGTGAACTTGCATGGAGTTCTAGAACTAGGAATGGTAGGACTGGGTGTCAGTCCCACGTGTGTCTGAATCTTTTTTCATTATTCTAGGCCACCTCCCTCTTTTAAATATAGGCTTTGTTGCGGCTCTCTACCCGGGTGAGTGGCAGTCTAATTAAAATGAAAAGTCATCACACACACTCAAGTTCACTACAGAATAATTCACAATAGCCAAGAGGTGGGAGCAGCCCAGATGTTTACGGGCAGGTGAGTGGATAAAGAAAACATGATATGTATATACAATGGGATATTCTTTTTTTTTTTTTTTTTTAAGATTTTTATTTTTTAATTTATTTTTAGAGAGAGGGGAAGGGAGGGAGACAGAGAGGGAGAGAAACAGCAATGTATGGTTGCCTGTCACATGGCCCTCACGGGGACCTGGCCCGCAACCCAGGCATGTGCCCTGATGGGGAATCGAACCGGGACCCTCTGGTTCCCAGCCCGCGCTCAATCCACTGAGCTACACCAGCCAGGGCTCTTTTTTTTTTTTTTTTAAAGATTTTATTTATTTTTAGACAGAATGGAAGGGAGGGAGAAAGAGAGGGAGAGAAACACCAATGTGTGGCTGCCTCTCACGTGGCCCCCACCGGGGACCTGGCCTGCAACCCAGGCATGTGCCCTGACTGGGAGTTGAACTGGCAACCCTTTGGTTCGCAGCCTGCGCTCAGTCCACTGATCTACACCAGTCAGGGCAGATATTATTTATTAAAAAAAAAAAGGAGATCTTGTCACTTGCTATAACATGAGTGAACCTTGAGGTAGAATAATGGTTTCCAGGGCCTGATGTGGGGGAAATAAGGAATTGTTATTTGATAGGTATAGAGTTTCTGTTTGTCAAGATGAAAAAGTTCTACGTATCCATTACACAACAGTGTGGATATACCATATTTTGCCATGTATAATGTGCTCCCATGCATAGTGTGCACCCACATTTTTGTGCCCATTATCCACAGGATTATCATACCCCTGGTATGTAAACATTATACCCATGTATAATACGCATCCTTATTTTTCTCTCAAAATTTGGGCAAAAGAGCCCTAGCTGGTGTAGCTCAGTGAGTGGATTGAGCGCTGGAATGCGAAGCAAAGGGTCACTGGTTCGATTCCCAGTCGCGGCACATGCCTGGGTTGCGGGCTGGGTTCCCTGATGCAGTGCATGTCGGGGGCAGCCGCACACTGATGTTTCTCTCCCTCTCTTTCTCCCTCTATTCCCCTCTGTCTATAAATAAATGAAATCTTTAAAAAAAAATTGGGCAAAATAGTGTACATTATACATAGCAAAATGCAGTAATTACCACTACTGAGCTGTACACTTAGAATGGTTAAGAGGGCACTTTTTATATTATGTGGGTTTTTTACTATAATTAAAAATTTAAGTAAATGGTGATGGAAAAAATAAGCAAAAAATATAAAAATAAAAGAAATTTTTTTTTCAAAAGTTAAAAAAATAAGCAAAGCCATGGGTCAGGGGAGTTTTTTTTATTATGGGAACTCTCAAGCATACATGAAAGTAGAATAGTGGAATGAACCGGGAACCCATTACCCTGCTCCAGCAGTTATCAGCATGTGGTGATTGTTTGCTCTATAATCTCTATCCACCCCACCCTACCCTACCCCTGATCCCAGACAGCATATAAGTTTATCTGAAAATACTGTTGTGTGAATCTCAAAGTAACAACTTTCTTTTAGCCCTGACCAGTGTGGCTCAGTGGGTTGGGCTTAGTACTACAACCCAAAAGGTCCCCAGTTCAGTTCAAGTTCAGGCACATGCCAGGGTTGCCGGCCAGTCCCCAGCTGGGGGCATGCGGGAGGCCTCTGATGGTGGTTTCTTTTGCACGTTGATGTCTCCCTCTCCTGCCTCCCTTCCCCCCCTCTAAAAATAAATGAAAATAAAATCTTAAAAAAAGAACCTTCTTTTAAAAAAATAATTTTCACACCTAAAAAAATGTGAAATTCCTTAACACCATCTAATAGCCAGCGTTCAGATTTCCTTCATTGTGTCATGCATTTCAAATTTTTTAAAATTTATTTATTTATTTGAGAGGGGTGGGAAGAGAGATCAGTTTGTTGTTCCACTTCCTTGTGCATTCACTGGTTGATTCTTCTATGTGCCCCGACCAGAGATTAAACCCACAACCTCGGAGTATCACGATGATGCTCCAGCCAACTGAGATACCTGGCCAAGGCCTCGTACATTGTTTTAACAGTTGGTTTGTTTGAATCAATATCCAAAAAAGGGTCCCAGTCTAGGGCCAGATGTTGTAGTTGATTGATTAAGCCTCTTAATCAGAGGATACATTTTTAGCAGAGAAGCAACTTTAGCAGAGAAGCCAGTCTTTCCTGGACTAGTACATGGAATGAGAAGTTCCTGGCAGGAAGGCTCTTCCAGGTTCAGAGCATGAGCTCTGTGTGGGGTGCACTGTCAGAGGGGAAATGGTACAGCCTGGGGAGGGGAGGGGGGAAGATGGTGCCCTCCATTGACAAGGAACATACATGTGTTTACATGTTTACATGTCTGGGAATGGATCCTACTAATTACTCCCACCTGTAGCTACACATACATGTTTAAGATATTCACTGCAGCATTGTTTGCAGTAGCAAAAGACCAAAAACCTTCAGAAGGTCCCTCAGCAGGCGACTAAGTAAATACATTATAAGACAGCCGTACTATGGCATCTGGGTGACTGTTTTAAAGGCGAGTGGAGTTGTCTCTAAGATCTATGGAGCCAGGTGGAGAACGGTGCGTAGTGTACTTCCGCTTGGGTTCAAAGTGTGCAGGAGCAGTACAGATACGTACTGCTTGCATATGCACTGACTTTCTCCCAGGGGTAGGGAGGGAACGTGCTCATTCGCTGTAGACTCAGCCGTACAGCTTGAATTGTTTTAAACTGTGCATCTATTGATACACAATGTATATATGCACCTGTGTGTTTTTAAAATAAGTTTCTATGTGGGCTTTAAATAAGGCAAGCCTGACCGTTCTATTTAATTGCTGTGTGACCTTGGGCAAATTAATTCCTTTGAACCTCCCATGCTTATTTTTAAAATGGGGCTAACACCTATTCCTCCTAAGGTGATTCGGAGGATAAAAGGAACATGCATTAAGCTCCTGGTGTGCTGTGAGCTGTGACTGATAAATACAACAAAACCCCAGACCCACATTGCTTCTGAATGGGAATTGTCTTCTAGACTTGAATATATTTTTTATGAATGTATTCTATGAATGATTCACAATGGGGTACAAAAAGGGGTTTCTTTCCCTCTTTTTCCTCTTTGATAAATGCTTTCTTTGTTTGCCTGTCTCAGTCATCAAATGAGAGGACATGGCATCAATTTGAATTCAGAGCAGGCATATAATTGTTCATGTTTCTTGTCGGTGACCTTTCTAGGTCTCTTTCCAGATAAGTAGCCTGCCTTCCTGAGACACTTAAGCTGAAATCAAGCTGCTAGACATTTTCCCCAAAGGAAAGATAGCTTTATTGCCCTCTCCCCACTTGATATTAAGAAACAAAATACATGCACCTATTAAAAAGGCCAACGGAAGCCAAAAAATCCCTTGCTAAGCTTACTCCAAGATATTGGTGTTGCTTGCATTTCCTGAGTTTTTATTACACATTTTGAGTGAGGCTAAGCATTGAACATTTATCAGCTTATTTAGTCCTTAGTTCTTTAAAGTAGGTGTTGTTACTAACCCATTTTATAAAAGTTATGACTTAGGTAACTTTCTCCAAGTTTTGTAGCCAAATAGCAGAACAGAAGTTCAAACGCTGACCCGTTCCACCCCGAAGCTCCTGCTCTAACCCTGACTTGCCACCATTCCGTGTCTTTCTCTGCAGATTCCACCACAGTCACTTTTCTGTTTGGTAGCCTGCTCTTCTTCCCTCGACAGAGTGCGGTGAACCTCTTCCCACATGTGAAGACCTAGAGGTGTATTGCTACTCTAATGACTGCATACTTTCCCATTGCGTGGGGATGTGTCAGGACCCCACGGGTCCCGCACTGACGAGTATTCAGAGGTTAGAGGTGGCGCCGTGGTCAACATGAACATGCACATACATTTTGCCCATACATTCAGTTATTCAACAACGCCCTTAAAATAACTCCAAAGAAATGGAGTTGCTGTTTCAAGAGTAATTACGTTTCAGGTATTATACTTTATTGTTTTAGTATTAATTTGGCCAATTGCCTTCAAATAATTTTAACAGTTTGAGGTGCTGTGGTTCTTGTATGTACTGTAAAAAGGCAGTTTGAACGTTTTTAGACAGTTTACACAACTGTTTGGCTTACAAAAAAGATGACTTTATGTTTATGAACAGTGCCTATTTTATTAGTCTGTTATTTTGACAATTTGCGCTGAATACCTTCTCAGACTGAGGCTGTGTGACCCTTGACTTGCAGGCTGGCACTCAATCCACTGAGCTACACCAGCCAGGGCTGATTTAATCTTTACTGTATTTTTTTTTCCATTACTTTTTAGTCCCCTTCTATTCCCCTTCCCCAAGCAATCCCCACACTGTTGTCTGTGTCCATGAGTCCTTTTCCCTTTTTGTTCAGTCCCTCCGCCCGCTCACACCTCCCCTACTACCTGGCAGCCTGCTCTCCATCTATGAGTCTGTCCCGATTTTCCTTGTTAGTTCCGTTTGTTCACTAGATTCCACACATGAGTGAAATCATACGGCATTTCTCTTTCTCTGACTGGCCCGTTTCACTTAGCTTAATGTTCCCCAAGTCCATCCTTACTGTTGCAAAGAGTAAAATTTTCTTCTTTTTTTATGGCTGAGTAGTATTCCATAGTTGTTTTCTTTGTTCATCGTTTAAAACATTTTGTATTGCCTTATTTTCATGGTGGTCAGTAAAAATGGACAGATGAAAAGAGGAAAATGGTGACTTTTAACACCTGGATATTAGTGTACTTAATTTCACAAAGCTTTTCCATGCCTTTTTCCTTCTAATCTTATTTTTCTGAGTAGATGATATATTCACGATTCAAAACGCAAGAAGGTCAAAGGGTATACAACGAAAAGTCTCTGTTCACTCTGGGCCCTCAGCCACCCAGCTCTCCCTGCAGACCGCTGGTGGTGTTGCCTGGCCCTCGTACATCCCTCCAGATGTATTCTGTGCACACGCCCATCTATTCCCTCCACGCACATCTTAAGTCCTTGTAAAGCTCTGCAGGGCAGTGGTGTTATTTTTCAACTGGAGATTAATAATCTTGTTTTGAAAATTGTGTTAACTCCCACTGTGTTAACTGGCCATCTTGGGAAGCACGGACTCATAGTTGACTTGCTGTCTCAGTGTGGTTCTGGGGTTGCAAACCAGGAGCCCTGATACTTCAGAACAATTAGCAACGTTTGTGAAAGGAGTGTTGTTGGCGACGAGGTGGATACAGAGTAGAGACAGCTGTTTCCCCTGAGAGAAAGCTGCACAGGCGCAGGTTTGGACTGGTTAATAGGGAGTCGCTTTTGTCTCCTTGCCCCATGCTGCAGTGCTTATTTGATGGCCCATGTGATCTATGGCTTGGGCTGCCTTTCAGACACTCTGAGTCCTTAAACTCCAAGCCAGGCAGTTGGCAGGGGGTGGCCTGGTCTGATCTTGGAGGACATTGCACTGGAGTGCATTGATTAAAGATGCGTTAGCATGTACCCTGTGTGTCTACAGATTGGTCCTCCTTGCAGGCCTGTTTCTGGTGAATTGCCAGGCTTCTCACCACCCCCTTGAAGATACCACATGCTCTCTAAAGTTTGGGAAATACAGAAATATTGAAGAGCAGAGAAAACCACCAGTAGTCCAACATCCAAAGTGAACTACTGTTGGTATTTTGATGTCTTATTTTTCTAAGATTGTGATTGCATGCATTCAGTTTTGTAAACTGCTTTTTCATTTATGGTAAACATTTTCCATGTTATTGCAGAGCCTTGGTAAATGCCATTTAAAGAGATGGACTAGCATGGTGGACCTTTCTTAATCACATCATGTGTACATGAATTTGATCATAGACAGAGATGCCTATAGGAGCCAGGCAGGAAGTATAAATGAGCAAGGCATGCTGGGTATGAGACAGTAGGGTGGGGGGGGTGGTGACAGAGGCCAGGTCCACCCGACAGACTCCTATGGGTCAGCTTGCATTGCTCCCACCTGGAGCACCGGCCAGGGCTGTCAGATTTCTAGGGCTCCCATTCTTCCAGGGAAGCAGAAAATCTGCTTTTACTTTTTTTTAAATAAGAAATTGGTGGGGTTTTCTCTTTTTTTGAGGAATTTCAAACATTCAGAGAATAAATAGGAAACAGACAGAGTTGACAGTTAACATATTCTCTTATTTGCTTCAAGGCTCATCTCCCCCTTTTTATTCTTTTGGAAGAGAAACGATAAAATACCATTGCTAAAATTGAGGTAGCCCTCTCGTTTCTAATCCCATTCCCCGCACTTTCCTGTTCATCGTGCCCAGGCGCATAAATCATTGTATATCCTTCCATCCCACTTTGTGATACTCATATGGACATAAAAACACCATCGTGTGTTATGTTTTTAATCCTAATTAGTACTCTATAGCTTGCTTTTTTACTAGCCTGTTTATTTGTCCATGTGAACATGTACAGGGCTGGGCAAGAGTAGGCTTACAGTTTTCCGTATGGGAAACAATACAGTAATTAATAAATATGACAAGAATAAACTCTGTTTCACGTACTCACGACTGTAGACCTGCTTTTGCCCCACCCTCTGTAACTAATTAGGTGTTGAAAGACCTTTTCTGTAAAAGGTCAGGTAGTAAATATTTTAGGTGTTGTGGGCTGTACTGTCTTTGCTGCCACTACTCAACTCTGCTACTTGGTAGCTAATCCAGCCATAGATGATGTGCACACTGAGGGTCAGAGCCGGGTTCCAGGAAAACTTCTCTTACAAAACAGGCTGTGGGCTGGGTCTGGCCTGTGGGCTGTAGTTTGCTGACCCCTGCTCAAATTGATTCCTTCTAACTACTGAATAGTATACTGTCTATAACATGAATATGCCCTATTTTCTGTTTTGATTCCACTATGAATGGATGGTTGGGTTGTTTCCAGTTTTTCCACCACTTTAACAGTGCTTCAGGAAGCATCCTGTGTGCCTGTGCAAAGGTTTTTCACCAAGGCATACACATACGTAAGAGTGGAATTGCTGGAGATTTTTTTTTTCCTACTTTAACAGCAGTGGGCCAAATAAAATGCTTCAGGTAGAATGTGGTCGGTTTCTGACCTCTGTCTTAGGTTTCTTGAGGTAAGACTGCATAAGACCTAGCAAAGGTGAGGGTGTGTGAGTCCAAACAGGGAAGAATTGGAGAACGGTCTGGACCAATGTGGCTACTCTGAGCGAGGTGCACCTGCTTTCCTCCGAGGACAGCAGAGATGCAGTTGAGGGGAAAGAACTAAATTGTTCACATGTTGTAGCCATTAAAACGGTGCTCGTTAACATCAGAGTGACGAGTTCTAACAGGAAAAGTATTCAGGATGAAGGCGATGAGCTGCTGACCTGTGGTTCCGTCTTTCCTGGCAATTCTGTGAGTTCCTTTAAAGATTTATCACTGTAATTAGACCAGCTAGAAGAAGAAGAAGGAAGGTAATAAAGTAAAGAAGGAGTATCAGGGCATCCTTCCAAGAAAACACTCCCCTTTGAGGCAGACCCAGAGCAAGATTTTAAGCCCCGGTGGCAGGAAATTAAATTAGTCCATCTTCCTGAAATAATACATCAATGAAACATGACTAGTTCAGTTGAGCTCAGTGAGTTCAGCAAAGAAATGGTGTTCTGTGTTCTGAGCTGAGATTTAATTAAGGGACTGAGGCTTTGGGGATTCTTTCTTTTTAAAAGATTTTAAAGATGATTGTAGGTCATTATCATTCATTTGTTTTTATTGTTTTGGAGAGCTTACAAAAATATATGGGGCTGTAACAGAAGGAGCTAAACATCAAAGTCAGCCTGCTGCAGGCTTTTTAAAAATTTTTTAACAGGCTTGGGGACACATTGTTTTGATAGGTAAAAGCTCTTCAGGGGCATGTAATGGAGAAGAATGGGTCATCTTCACTGACCCGTCCCCCGCCCACTTCCTTGTGTCTCTGTTCCTCCTTCAAGTCTGGGGTCTTGTCTGAGTATCCCACACACGGCAGCAGAGGCCTCCCCAAAGGAGGCTTGAGGACCCAGCGTTCGAGCTTGGCACCTAGACATTTTGTTAGAATGGAGGGAGAGACAGGCGAGGGGTCAGCCACCGCTGTAGCCTGGAAAAGATAAGCAGTAAACAGACTGCCATTCTAACATGTAGTTCCTTCTCATCTGGCAGAAATTTTATAGCATCTAGAAGGTGGTGAATGAAAGAGCTGCCTTTTACGTAGTTTTCTTTAAATGGCTTGAGATTTACTTCTAATTGAACATTAGTTAGGTATTTGGATCTCAATTTAATCTCACTTTTTAAAAAAATATATTTTATTGATTATGCTATTATAATTGTCCCATTTTCCCCCTTTCTTCCCCTCTGCCCCCCCACCCATTACCCTCCCTTTAGTTTTGTCCATAGGTCATACACATAAGTTCTTTGGCTTCTACATTTCCTATACTATTCTTAACCTCCCCCTGTCTGTTTTCTACCTACCGTTTATGCTACTTATTCTCTGCACCTTTTCCCCCTCTCTCCCCCTATCACTCCCCTGTTGATATCCCTCCATGCCTTATATAAATCCCTTTAACATTTCATATAATAAAGGCTGGGTGATGATGAACTCCTTGAACTTGACCTTATCTGAGAAGTACTTTATCTGCCCTTCCATTCTAAGTGATAGCTTTGCTGGATAGAGTATTCTCGGATGTAGGTCCTTGCCTTTCATGACTTGGAATACTTCTCTCCAGCCCCTTCTTGCCTGCAAGGTCTCTTTTGAGAAATCAGCTGACAGTCTTATGGGAATTCTTTTGTAGGTAATTGTCTCCTTTTCTCTTGCTGCTTCTAAGATTCTCTCCTTATTTTTAATCTTGGGTAATGTAATTATGATGTGTCTTGGTGTGTTCCTCTTTGGGTCTAACTTCTTTGGGACTCTCCAAGCTTCCTGGACTTCCTGAAAATCTATTTCCTTCACCAGCTTGGGGAAGTTCTCCTTCATTATTTGTTCAAATAAGTTTTCAATCCCTTGGTCTTCCTCTTCTCCTTCTGGCACCCCTATGACTTGGTTGTTGGGCCGTTTAAAGATGTCCTGGAGGTTCCTAAGCCTCTCCTCAGTTTTTTGAATTCTTGTTTCTTCATTCTTCTCTGGTTGGATGTTTTTTTCTTTCTGCTGGTCCACTCTGTTGATTTGAGTCCCAGTTTCCTTCTCATCCTATTGGTTCCCTGCAGATTTCCCCTCATTTCCTTTATATTATCCTTCATTTGTTCAAGTAATTGTGACAGTCTTTCTTTGAATCCTGTGAGCATCCTGATTACCAGTGCTTTGAACTGTGCATCTGATAGGTTGGCTATCTCTTCGTCACTTAGTTGTATTTTTTCTGGAGCCTTGATGTGTTCTTTCATTTGGGCCATTTTTTTTTTTCTCGATGCGCCCGTTACTTTAAGGGGCGGAGCCTTAGGTGTTCACCAGGGCGAGGTAGCCCAGGTCGCTGTGTTGTGACGCTGTCTGTGGGGGTGGGGCCTGAGAGGACAATGCCACTTGCTCTGTTCTCCGTACTTCCCCAGCTACCCACAAGCAAGTTGGGCCCTTCTTTGCTGGCTCCGGGGTGAGTGGACAGGCCTGCACAGTTCCGAGTCCCTGTGGGTCTCCCCAACAAACTCTCCTCTGAGTCCGGGAGTTCCTCCCGCTGCTGCCTCAACCCCCACAGGTGTATTCAGTTGGTGGTTTGAGGCTTTAGTTCCCTGCGTTGGTGGGCCACTAGGTCTGTTCTGCTCCCCAACTCTTCCTCCCGGTTTATCTGCATGAGATTGAGGGACCGCCCAGTCCACCAGTCTCAGCCCCAGTTTCGTCGAGTGCGCCTGCTGCCTTTTGGCCAGGCGTGCCCACCACGGGCCTCTCCGGGCAGCTGGAGCACTGCCGGTACCGCTCCACAAACTGCGTCTCGCTGAGCGCTCTCCACCCGGCTCTGCCCCACTTACCGGTCTGGATGAATGTATCTTCTTTAACTCCTTGGTTGTTGGACTTCCACTCAGTTCAGTTTTCTGTCAGATCTGGCTGTTTTTGTTTTTTAAACTTGTTTTTCCTCTTTTGGTTGTGTGAGGAGGCATGGTATGTCTACCTACGCCTCCATCTTGGCCAGAAGTCTAATCTCACTTTTTTTTTTTTAGGATGATGATTGCCAGTGGTAGGAGAGAAAATGTTAGCTTAGTGATGTTCAATGCCTAAAATTAGGGCTGATTGGTAATCTCTGGAATGACCCTTTGACGCATCATTCCTTTGAATGGATCTGTACTAGTTATTTGTAATCCAGCTGTATGTTAGTTCACAAAGCACTTCCGCCTTTCTAATGCCTATGCGTCCCACAGTTATGTAAAGGAAGAAGAATGATTCCTGTTTCACAGATATTGCAGTGAAAGGGTTCGGAGAGGGTAGGAGGACTTCGGTTCTTCACTCTAGACAACTGTACTTTATTACATGTAACAACTAGGAAGAGTATGAAAACTTTTTGTGTTACTGTGTGCCTAGCAGTGCAACAGGTTTTGTTTGTTTGTTTGTTTGTTTGTTTTTTAATGAAAGATGATTGGAGGGACACATTGACGTCCTATATTTATTAAGCTTCAGCATATATGCCTAGAGTGGGCCGCCACTGTTTCACATTCCCCTGCCCTTTTTCTTTTCTTTTTATCCTAACCTGAATGTGTTTATTGACTTTCAGATGGACAGGATGGGGGAGAGAGAAAGAGGGAGACACATCAGGGTGAGAGAAAAATATCAGTCAGTTGCCTCCCATATGTGCCCTGACTGGAATCAAACCTGCAACCTTTTTGGTGTATGGGACGATGCTCCTCCAATCAGCAGAGCCACCAGGCCAAGCCATTCTCCCTCCCTTTTGTTAGCAGGGAATAGGTTATTCTCACAGTTAAAAAATACATCATTCTGCCCTGGCTGGTGTAGCTCAGTGGATTGAGCACGGGCTGGGAACCAGAGGGTCCCGGTTCGATTCCCCGTCAGGGCACATGCCTGGGTTGCGGGCCAGGTCCCCAGTGAGGGCCATGTGAGAGGCAACCGTACATTGCTGTTTCTCTCCCTCTCTGTCTCCCTCCTTTCCCCTCTCTCTAAAATAAATAAATAAAATCTTAAAAAAAAAATACATCATTCTCATTGCTCTAAGTATCTGTTAAAATTACAAATGCATACATGTGTCCCGTGACCCAGGAATTGCACTTCTAGAAATGTATCCGTACAAGTATACTTTCTTACCATGAAAGGTCCTAGGTTTTTCATAGTAAAATATCAGAAACAGCTTAAGTGCTTGGGTAGTTGTTAAATAAATTATGGTGCTTCCATACCGAGGGATATGTAGCTACTTCATAAAGAATGAGGCCGCGCCACACTGACCGAAGGAATGAACGACAAGATACATGGCTTGGTGAGAAAAACAAGATGCAGACACTGTGTATTACTGTGTGTAATGTACGATGCTTTTGTAAAATGGGGGGGGGGGAGTGTATATGATTACATACTTGCCTGTTTTCATTAACTAGTTCAGGAAGATTAAAATCCTGTAACACTTGCCTTGTGGGCTAGAAACTGGGTGACTGGAGAACAGGTGAGGTAGAGGGACCTGTCACCAAAGGGCCTTTTGAAACAAGAACCATGTGCATACCTTTTTTTTTTAATCCTGCACTGAGGTTTTCAGGAGTTTGAGATCCTTGTTCCCTACTCCTTCTCAAAGGTCTCACTTAATCACCCTCCCTTCTGCTCCCTGAGTTTGCTGGCACCAAATGAAGTTCTCTTTTTTTGTTTTGCTTAAAAATTTTTGACCCCTATTCCTTATTTGCATTCAAAGTATATTAAATTTATTGATTGGGTAAGTGCTTTTATGTAATGTATTACATCACATCCTCATTTATTTCAATAGATTTTATACCAGCCATAGTTGATGATTTTAAAATGGAAAAGTACTGTCAGCACAAGACAGGAAATTAAAACAGTACAAATGAGTGTACAATAGAAAGTTGTTTGTTTTTTATTTTATTTTTTTATCACTGCAGACCTCTGAGTCCCCTAGGCCCATAGTTTCCCTGCTGAGGCTGCTACTGTTACCACTTTTCCATGTGTCCCTCTAGTAATACGGTGTGCATATCAAGCAGGTATCCTCCTTCTAACACACTGTGTAAACCGGACTGTGCACACTCTTCCTCATCTACTTTTTTCACTTGACATATCTTGGTATAGGACTACATTCAAATCAGTACATCCCTTTTTTTTTTAAAAGATTTTATTTATTTATTTTTAGTGAGAGGGACAGGGAGGGAGAAAGAGAGAGAGAGAGAAACATCAATGTGTGGTTGCCTCTCACAGGGCTCCCACTGGGGACCTGGCCTGCAACCCAGGCATGTGCCCCAACTGGGAATCGAACCTGTGACCCTTTGGTTCACAACCTGTGCTCAATCCACTGAGCTACACCAGCCGGGGCCAGATCAGTGCATTCTTTTTAGTAACTGCATAGGATTCCACTACATTTGGTAAATATATTTAATTTATGTAATCAGCCCCCTCTTGATGGGAGTTGGGCTTGTCCGCAGTCTATCACTGCTGCAAAATGGTGCCACAACAGCACTGACTGGAGTGGCTCAGTGGGTTGGGCATTGTCTCGCGAAGCGAAAGGTCACTGGTTCGGTTCCCATTCAGGGCACATGCCTAGTTTGTGGGTTCAGTCCTCAGCTGGGGCACATATGAGAGACAACTGATCAATGTTTCTCTCCCTCTCTTTCTTCCTCCCCGCTCCCCTCTCTCTCTCATAAAAGAAAAAAATTGATGCTACAACAAATATCCTTGTATCTGTAAGATACATTCTTAGAAATGCAATTGCTAAGTCAAAGGTCTGTGTTGATAGAGCCCTGGCTGGCGTAGCCCAGTGGATTGAGCGCGGGCTGCAAACCAAAGGGTCACCGGTTCGATTCCCAGTCAGGGCACATGCCTGGGTTGCAGGCCAGGTCCCCAGTGAGGGCCATGTGAGAGGCAACCGCACATTGATGTTTCTCTCCCACTCTTTCCCCTTCCCTTCCCTTCTATCTAAAAAGAAATAAATAAAATCTTTAAAAAGAAAAGAAAGCAAATCACACTTAAAAAAAAAATAAAATGTTGATAGATAGTTCCGAATCACTATGCAGAGGTAGTAGCAGTTCAACAGGATATGAGGTTACTCAAGCTTTTAAAAGGTTCCCAGCTGCCTCAGTCTGTAGTATAAGATAAAATGTTGGTTGAAGGGAGGGCAAGCTAGTTAACGCTATTGGTGGACTAGCATTTTTATTTTTCCCACTGAAGTTGGTTATGGAAATATATGGTGTAGTAAAGTTATTAAATGTAGCTATCAGATATAGTCACTAATATTGTAATAACGATGTGTGGTGCCAGGTGGGTACTGGAAATATCAGGGGAACACTTTGCAAAGTATATGTTTGTCTAACTGGTATGCTGTACCCCTGAAACCAACGCAAAATAATACTGAAAGTAAACTGTAGCTGAAAAATTAAAAAATAAATTAATTTTTCTTTTTTTTTTTTAAGATTTTATTTATTTATTTTTAGACAGAAGGGAAGGGAGGGAGAAAGGGAAGGAGAGAAACACCAATGTGTGGTTGCCTCTCACGTGGCTCCCAATGGGGACCTGGCCCGCAACCCAGGCATGTGCCCTGACTGGGAATCGAACCAGCGACCCTTTGGTTCGCAGCCTGCTCTCAATCCACTGAGCTACACCAGCCAAGGCAAATTAATTTTTTTTAATAGAGGAAAAATATGTAGCTGTCAGAAGCTTATCAAGGTGAAGGTGACTTGGGCGTGTCAGCTGCTATTGAGCAGTTCCCAGTGACAACTCTGCTGTCCTTACTTACTTCTGCTTTTTTTTTTCTAGGACCTTAGCATCCTGAGTCGTTTTGGATTCATAGCCTTTAAGGTTGACCTGGTTGGAGTTCAGCATGTCCAAGTTAAAAAGCTCAGAGTCCGTCAGGGTGGTGGTTCGCTGTCGGCCCATGAATGGCAAGGAGAAGGCCGCTTCGTATGACAAGGTGGTGGATGTAGATGTGAAGCTGGGGCAGGTATCTGTGAAGAACCCCAGGGGAGTTGCCCACGAAATGCCCAAGACTTTCACCTTCGATGCAGTCTATGACTGGAACGCCAAGCAGTTTGAACTCTACGATGAGACGTTCCGACCGCTCGTGGACTCCGTTCTGCAGGGTTTCAATGGGACGATTTTTGCCTATGGACAAACGGGGACTGGGAAAACCTACACCATGGAAGGAGTCCGGGGTGACCCTGAAAAAAGAGGGGTCATCCCTAACTCGTTTGATCACATCTTCACCCATATCTCTCGATCCCAGAACCAACAGTACCTGGTTAGGGCTTCTTACTTAGAGATCTACCAGGAGGAGATCCGAGATCTGCTCTCCAAGGATCAGACCAAAAGGCTTGAGCTCAAAGAGAGACCTGACACTGGAGTGTATGTGAAAGACCTGTCTTCCTTTGTCACCAAGAGTGTGAAGGAGATCGAGCACGTAATGAACGTGGGCAACCAGAACCGTTCCGTTGGTGCCACCAACATGAATGAGCACAGCTCACGTTCTCATGCAATTTTCGTCATCACCATCGAGTGCAGTGAGGTGGGCCTTGACGGGGAAAACCATATTCGCGTAGGGAAATTGAACCTTGTAGATCTTGCTGGCAGCGAACGGCAAGCCAAGACCGGTGCGCAAGGGGAAAGACTGAAGGAAGCAACCAAGATTAACCTGTCCCTTTCTGCCTTGGGTAATGTCATCTCTGCCCTGGTGGATGGCAGAAGCACTCACATTCCATACCGGGACTCAAAGCTTACCAGGCTCCTCCAAGATTCTCTTGGTGGCAACGCTAAAACTGTGATGGTGGCCAACGTGGGGCCTGCCTCTTACAATGTAGAAGAGACTCTGACCACTCTGAGATATGCCAACCGTGCCAAAAACATTAAGAACAAGCCAAGGGTCAACGAGGACCCTAAGGATGCCCTCCTTCGAGAGTTCCAAGAAGAGATTGCTCGGCTCAAGGCCCAGCTAGAAAAACGGTCCATTGGCAGGAGAAAGAGGCGAGAGAAGCGAAGGGAAGGTGGTGGCAGTGGTGGGGGCGGGGAAGATGAGGAGGAGGAGGGAGAAGAAGGTGAGGAGGAAGGGGATGATAAGGATGATTATTGGCGGGAACAGCAAGAAAAACTGGAGATTGAGAAGCGAGCCATTGTAGAGGACCACAGTTTGGTTGCAGAGGAGAAGATGAAGCTGCTGAAAGAGAAGGAGAAAAAGATGGAGGACCTGCGGCGGGAGAAGGATGCCGCCGAGATGCTGGGTGCCAAAATCAAGGTACTGTGCCCTTCCTGGGGTCCTTTCAGATCTTTGTGTTTTATCCGGGGGGGGGAAGTGATATGAGGGATGATGTGCCTTTTAGGTTCACATTCCCAATAGCTCCGTGACACCCAGTGCTCAGTAAACATTTGTCGAGTTGTATTGAACGAAGAATAACAATTTTTTCAAATTAAAAAAAATTAAATACTGAGTTAAAAGTAAGAATAATTACTACATATATGCAAGATATAAAAAGCAGCAATAAAACTAACACCCATGTTACCCCCCACCTACCCAGTGTGAGACGTAGGGAACCACATCCGGGTCTGTACAAGCTCTTTGTGTTGCCGCCTCCTCCCCCCACACACATACATCATACATGTGACCATTTTCTTGGATTTGGTGGTTTATTGTTTCCTTGCTTTTCTTTCTAGTTTCCTATAGACGTATATATCTCTAAATAAAAGGTAGTTTTCGCTTCATATTGTTTTTTTACTTTTATATAAATGGAATCTCTCTGCTGCACTTTGCTTTTATTGAGATTTATCCATATTGGTCTGTAGCTGTGATCCATTCATTATGGCTGTTGTGAGAAGTCCACAGTATTCCATTCTCCTGAGAATGTGTGTTGTTTTCATCTTCTGCTGTGAACGCTCTAGTGCTGGGCTCCAGGAGAACAGGCATGCACAAGAACTTGTCTGGCACTGCTGGCCCCAGGGTACATGCAGCTTTAGCTTTACCTGATGATGCCAAGTTGTTTTTGAAAGTGGCCCTGTGAATTGAAGCTTCTACCAGTAACATATGCATTCAGATTGCTCCTGATCCTTACCAACAGCTGTGATTATCAGACTTTAATTTTTTGTATGTCTAGTGGCTATAAAATGGTAACTCACAGTGGCTTTAATATGCAGTGCAGTGATTACACAAGATACAGAGCAGTTTCATCACCCCCAAATGCTCCCTTGTAGTCGACCCCTTCCCTAGCCTCCAACACTCGTATGCCCGTTGCTGAGTAGTATTGCAGAGCAGGGAGGCTCCCCTGGGTTGAATCTTCTGGTGGCAACGTAGTGTTCCATCCGGTGCCCGGACCCTGGGCTGCCACAGGGCTTTAATGGCAGAGCAGAGCGCAAAGCTAGCCCTGGAGGCCTAGGGTGCCCACTGTTTGACCACATGCCAGGATTCCTTTGACGTGTTGGGTTGCCTCCTGTGCACCCTCTACTGAGGACCTAGCCTGCAACCCAAGCATGTGCCCTGACTGAGAATTGAACCAGTGACCCTTTGGTTTGCAGGCCGGCACTCAATCCACGGAGCTACACCAACCAGGGCTGAAGCTCTACTTTATCTGTGGCTTCATGGTGGTTCTTTGACAGATCTGGGTACTATTTTACTTCAGGGACAGGGGTCCTTTCCAGGACTTTCAAGACCTAATGTAAAAATGGATTCATATACAATGCAATTAGGAGGTAACTTTGTTCCAGGGAGGGGCTTACTGTGGGATTCCATTATGTCAAAGCCATATCACCCTCCTCACTCCTGCACTTGAAGTGTAACTGGGTGTGCCCATATTTGATTTGCATGCCATGCTTTAGGGTCACAGCTGTTATTCAGGCCCAGGAACACCTAGACTCTCTCAACAGCCTGGTGTATTTTGTCACCTCTCAGAAACCAAGTGTGGCAACAGTCAGCATTGCCTCAAGGTCACCGAATCTCTTAGCATGCCTTGTTTATGGGAGAATGACACTAGTTCTGTCTTTCCCAATTCCTGACTGCTCTAAAATCACAGGACAAAAGAATCTAGATTTGGAGGTGTCGGGGGGGTTGGGTTGGGGGGTAGCAATCAGTCCAGCCCCTTTGGTTTAAGAGAGGGAACAGTCGCAAGCGCCCCCTGAAAGATGGCTGCAGGGCTGCAGTAGTGTTTGTAGGGTTCTTAAAAGCAAGGTTGTGGAGCTTTGGGATTCCGTGCGTTTCAGGTACAAATCATTCCAGTGGCTTTGACCATCATCTAAATGTTGAAGGCTCCCAATCTGTGTAACCAACCCAGAGCTGTCTCTTAACATCCAAACCAATAGCCTCTGCTTACTGGACATTTCTGTGGAGATGCCCCCAGCCACCCAGAGGCTACTCCTGCCTTCCTTTTCTCAGTCAAGTCAGACTCCTAGGAGCTGCCTCTCCCTCTGCCTTAAGGCCCAGTCAGTCCCACGGCCTCCGACTCCTGCCTCGTCAGGATCTCTTGGACCCATCCGCTTTGCTGTCCCCCACCACTACCGCCCTCTCCCGGGTCTGGACCCTCAAAACAGCAACCTGTCTAGCTTCCCTGCACTCAGCCTGCCCTTTTCCAGTTGTTATGTTCGTGACATGGGAGTAACGTTTCTGAAACAGAAATCTGATTGTGTCCCGTCATGCCCACAGAACCCTTCAGTGGTTGCTGCGTTCTCAGGACCAAGTCTCGTCTCCCGTAAGGGAGCTGTGAGGTTGTTGAAGTGCCCTGATCGCTCTGCCGCCTTTCCTGTACCACCACGCCCTACCCTGCCCTCTCACAAAGTTGTTTCTGTTAGCTGATTTCCTATTTTTACTTCGGCGCTCAGAGTAGATGTCGCTTGAGACAGGACGCTTTCCCTGATTCTCCAAAAGCCTGAATTCTCTCCCTCCTTTGTACCTCTCCCATTATGACTCGATCTTTTCCGCCTGATGGCTTCTGATCCTTATGGTAAGAGTGTGCTTACTCGTCTGTGGCCCTCAGTGGACTCTCAGCTTTGTGATTTATGTTCATGGTTGCATCCCCACTATCTAGCGTTTAGGAGCTACTTAATATGTTCTAACTCAGGGCGATACATTGTACAAACAAACCAAAAGCATTATTTTTTAAAGAAAGCTGAAGTTCAGGTATGTCTGAAGGCGCTATGTCTTCATTGATTCCAAGGTAAAGCCTCCCCCTCCCCAGGGGAGCCACCTCAGCCCCCATCCCAGGGATGGGCAGGACACAGCTGCAGTATATTTTCCCCAGAGTTCACCCCTTTGGCTCAGTTCGGAGCTCCCCATGAGGACATGTATTCCGAGAGAGACCGTGCACAAGATGGATTCTACTTTTTTCTCACTCAGGCCATGGAAAGTAAGCTGCTTGTTGGAGGAAAAAATATAGTAGATCATACAAACGAACAGCAGAAAATCCTGGAGCAAAAACGGCAGGAAATTGCAGAGCAGGTAACCTTTCATTCCTGCTTTGGGTAAATGCGATGGGTAAGGTGCGTTAATGCTACAAAGCAGTCGTCTCGTGTATTAGACTCTTCAAAGGGAATGGAAACAAGCCGTGGTAGCCCCTTCCCAGTGGGAGACTGATCTGGAGCAGCCCTGCCCTATATTCTTGTCTAGACCTTGTCTCTAGGCAGGCTGATGAATTTTGTAATGTCGCTCAGAAACGTCGAGAAAGAGAAATCCAGCAGCAGATGGAAAGTCGAGATGAGGAGACTTTGGAACTTAAAGAGACATACAGCTCATTGCAGCAGGAGGTGGACATCAAGACCAAAAAACTCAAAAAGGTATAGAAAGGGAAGGAGGCCAGACAGAGGTGTCTGGAGCCTTGGGGAAAGGGGTTGCTCGCTGTCTGCAGGGCTGCCCTCCTCAGCTGCCTCTCCCCGGCTTCCAGCTCTTCTCCAAGCTGCAGGCAGTGAAAGCGGAGATCCACGACCTCCAGGAGGAGCACATCAAGGAGCGGCAGGAGCTGGAGCAGACTCAGAACGAGCTCACCAGGGAGCTGAAACTCAAGTGAGTTCTGGGCCTGCCAGGGCACTTCCGGTCACTTGCGGGGCGGTGGTTTGTTAAGTAAGAAACGCTTCCCTGAGGACAAGGCCCCTTCTTTCCAGCTCACCTCCTGCCACTGTGTCTGGCGTCTCCTTATTGAGAGACTCACTCTGTCTCTGGGCGTAATCTGTTAACCGAATGATTTCACCGTTATGATCTCCAAGTCTCCTTCCACTCTGCCTTCCTGCAGCTTTTAAAGTTACCCATTGATAAGAAGGAATCTTTTATTAACTAGAATTTTCTGAATGATATCGTGAATACCCAAATACCCATCACCTAGATTCAGTGATAAACCGTCTTTTGTCGTCTGTCCTTTGCAAACATATTTTAAAGCAAGTCATACTCCATGTTATCTCACTGACGTATGCTCACGTGCAATGCTACATTTAAAAGGCTTTACTGAAATAGAATTCACATACCTTACAGTGCACCTATTTAAAGTATTCAAGTCAGTTTCTCAACAATATATATCGGGTTATAAAGCCATCAGCACGGTCTAATTTTGTTCCCCCAGAGAGAAAGCCTGTACCAATTAGCAGTCACTCCTCATGATCCCCTCTCCCCGCTCCAGTCCTGATCTGCTTTCTGCCTCTATAAATCTGCTGTCCGGACACTTCACATGAATGGAATCAGGATATGCGGTCTTTTGTGACGGCTTTCTTTCGTGTAACCGTGCTTTCTAGGGTCGTCCATGTTGTGCTGTGTCAGTACTTCATTCTTTTTTCTGACTGAATAGTATTGTGTCGTGTGGCTGTACCACATCGTATGCGCCTGTTTATCAGTCGCTCGGCGTTTGGGTCGCAGTCTTTGGCTGCTACGAATCATGCTGCTGTGAACGCTCACGGGCGAGTTTTTGTATGGGCATATTTTAATTTCTCGGGATACACACCTAGGAGTGGAATTGGCTAGGTCATATGGTAACTCTGTTTAACTTTTTGAGGAAGCCAAATTGTTTTTTTAGCCCAGGCTGGTGTACCTCAGTGGATTGAGTCGCCAGCCTGTGAACCAAAGGGTCACTGGTTCGATTCCCAGTCAGGGCACATGCCTGGGTTGCGGGCCAGGTCCCCAGTAGGGGGCGCGCAAGAGGCAGCCACACATTGATGTTTCTCTCCCTCTCTTAAAAACAAAACAGAACAAACTGTTTTCTAAAATGGCTGCACCAGCCCTGGCCTGTGTGGCTCAGTTGGGTGGAGCGTCATCCCATGCACCAGAAATGTTGAAGTTTCAATTCCTGGTCAGGGCACATACCTGGTTGCAGATTCTATCTTTGCTCGGGGCGAGTATGGGAGGCAACCAGTACGTGTTTCTCTCTCACGTCCATGTTTCTGTCTTTCTCTCCCTTGCTCTCTCTAAATCAATGAACATTTTAAAAATTTAAAAAGAAAATGGCTGCATCCCTTTACATCTCCACCACCAATTTCTCTTTGTTGATGCTTCCCCCCCCCCTTTTTTTGCTATTATTGTCTGTCTTTTTTTATTATAGCCATCCGAGTGGGTGTGAAGTGGTATCTCATTGTGGTTTTGATTTGTATTTCCCTGATGGCTAATGATGTTGAACATCTTTTCATGTGTGCTTATTGGCTTTTGTTTATCTTCTTTGGAGAAATATCTGTTCAGATACTTTGCCCATTTTAAAGTTCAGTTATTTATTGGGTCTTTTTATTATTGAGTTCGAAGAGTTCTTTATATATCCTGGATACAAGTCCCTTATCAGATGTATGATTTGCAAATATTTTCTTCCATTCCATGGGTTGTCTTTTCACTTTCTTGATGGTATTTTCTAGCACAAAAGATTTTAATTTTGATGTAGTCCAATTAATATGTTCTTTTGTTGCTTGAATTTTTGGGTGGTGTATCTAAATTTACCTATTCTGGACATCGTGTATGGATTTATAAATGAAATAATGTGACCTTTTGCGACTGGCTTCTCTCACTATAGTGCTTTCAAGAGTCATCATCCACATCGTAGCATGTTTCAATTCTTCATTCTTTTTTAGTGTTGAATAATACTGTATTGTGTGAATATACCACATTTTACTTATCCATTCATCACTTGATGGATATTTGGGTTGTTTCTACTTTTTAGCTCTTATGATTAATGCTTCTATGAACATTTATTTATGAGTTCTATTATGGACTTAGGTTTTTAATTGTCTTAGGTCATTTAAGAGTCTTATAGTTTTAGGTCTTACATTTAGATCTATGATCTATTTTCAGTTGATTTTTGTGTATGGTCTGAGGTAGGGTTTCAAATACGTTCTTTTGCATGTGGGTATCCAGTTGTCCCAGCACCATTTGTTGAAAAAACTCTTCTCTCATCGTCTCTGCACCCTTGTTGAAAATCAGTGACCATAAATATAAGGATTTATCTCTAACCCCTCAGTGCTGTTCCATGGAGCTACACGTCTGTCCTTATGCCAGTAGCACGCTCTTCTGATTACTGTAGCTTTGCAGTAAGTGTTGAAATGAGGACACATGAGTCCTCCAACTTTGTTCTTTTTCAAGTGTTTTTGACTATTCAGAGTTGCTTGCATTTCTGTATAAATTTTCAGAATAGCTTGTCAATTTCTGCAAAAAAGCCAGCTCTGATGTTAATGGGGACTGTGTCGAATCTATAGATCAATTTGGAGAGTATTGTCATCTTAACAGTATTGTGTTCTGATCCATGAACGTTGGATGTCTTTTCATTTATTTACATCTCCTTTAATTTCTCTCAAGACTTTTTTACAGTTTTCAGTGCACAACTACTTGCACTTCTTTTGTTAAATTTATACCTAAGTATTCTAATTTTTGATGCTATTGTATATGGAATTTTCTTCATTTTATTTCAGAATGCTATTGCTAGTGTATTAGAAATCCAGTTGATTTTTGTAGAAAATACATGATATCTTCCCAACTAACAAAACTAACATTAAGTTTCTTAGTGTTTTCTCACATTTGGTCCATATTCAGATATTCTTGGTTTGTTCATATTAAGATCTATATGTGGGAATTTATGGTCAAGATGGAGGCATAGGCAAACACTTCGCCTCCTCGTGCAACCACAGAAAGAATTATAGTTAGACCTGAAAGCAAATAATACCCAGAACCGTCAGAAAATTGAGTTGTATGGAAATCCAACAACCAAGGATTTAAGAAGCCACATTCATCCAGACAGGTAGGAGGGACAGAGATGTGGAGATGGGTGGAGAAATGCAGAGACGCAGTGTGGAGCAGAGAGGCAGCAGCAGAACCGGCGGTCCCACATCCCCCCGTGATGGATAAAAATCAGGAGGGATACTTTGGGTGCAAGCCATCCCAGCCCCAGGCCAGACCACACAGACCAGGGTTCTAGCACCAGGAAAAGAAATCCACGTAACTGGTGGCTGTAGAAACCAGTGGGGGTTGGGGTGGTGAGGAAACTGCTGTATTTTCAGGAGATTCTGCTTAAAGGGCCTGCACAGACTTAGAACATAGCAAACCTACCCACTCTGGGATTCAGCACCAGGGCAACAGCTGGGAGGGGACCAGTCACATGTAGGGAGAAAGTAAAGTAACTGGAAACAGGGCGAGTGCTGGGCAAACCTCCAGAAGCCAGGCAGCGACATTGTCCCCTCTCTGAGGCCTCCCCACACGCAGAACCACAAAGCAGTGCAACAGGTTGCCCCACCCTGGTGATTACCTAAGGCTCCACCCCACACAATTTACAGATGCCCTCTCTGTAATAGGCCATGCTACTAAGACAGGGAGTCAAAGCAGCTCTACCTAATACACAGAAACAAACACAGGGAGGCTGCCAAGTTGAGGAGACCAAAAAATATGGTCCAAATGAAAGAATAGAACAAAACTCCAGAGAAAACCCCAAAACGAAACAGATAACCAATCTATCAGGTGCAGAGTTCAAAACACTGGTGATCAGGATGCTCAAAGAACTCATTGAGTATGGCAACAAAATAAAAAAGACCCAGGAAGAAGTGAAGGTTGCACTAAGTGAAATGAAGAAAAAATCTACAGGGAACCAACAGTGGAGGGGATGAAGCTAGGTCTCAAATCAATGATTTGGAACATAAGGAAGAAATAAGCATTCAACTAGAACAGCAAGAGGAAAAAAGAATTCAGAAAAACAAGGATGGTATAAGGAACCTCTGGGACATCTCCAAATGTACTAACATCCAAATCATAGGGATACCAGAAGGAGAAGAGGAAGAGCAAGAAATTGAAAACTTATTTTAAAAAATAATGAAAGAAAACTTCCCGCCCTGGCTGGTGTAGCTCAGTGGATTGAGCGTGGGCTGGGAACCAAAGGGTCCCGGTTCGATTCCCAGTCAGGGCACATGCCTGGGTTGCAGGCCAGGTCCCCAGCGAGGGCCATGTGCGAGGCAACCATACATTGCTGTTTCTCTCCCTCTCTCCCTCCCTTCCCCTCTCTCTAAAAAATAAATAAAAATAAAATCTTTAAAGAAAACTTCCCTAATTTTGTGAAGGAAATAGACATAATACATGTCCAGGAAGCACAGAGAGTCCCAAGCAAGATGGACACAAACAGGCCACGCCAAGACACATCATAATTAAAATACCAGCCTGGCCGGTGTAGCTCAGTGGATTGAGCGTGGGCTGCGAACCAAGGGGTTGCCGGTTCGATTCTCAGTCGGGGTGCATGCCTGGGTTTTGGGCCAGGTCCCCAGTGGGGGCCGTGTGAGAGGCAACCACACATTGATGTTTCTCTTCCTCTCTTTAGAAAAAAATAAAATAAAATACCAAAGGTTGAAGATAAAGAGAGAATCTTAAAAGCAGCAAGAGAAAAGCAGAGAGTTACCTATAGGGGAGTTCCCATAAGAAAGAATCTGTTCAGCCCTGGCTGGTGTAGCTCAGTGGATTGAGCGCAGGCTGGGAACCAGAGGGTCCCGGTTCGATTCCCAGTCAGGGCACATGCCTGGGTTGCGGGCCAGGTCCCCAGTGAGGACCATGTGAGAGGCAACCATACATTGCTGTTTCTCTCCCTCTCTGTCTCCCTCCCTTCCATCTCTCTAAAAATAAATAAATAAAAGTCTTTAAAAAAAAATTAAAAAAAAAAGAATCTGTTCAGATTCTGTTGAGATTGATTTCTCAAAAGAAACTTTGCAGTTAAGAAGGACTGTCAAGAAATATTCAAAGTCATGAAAAGCAAGGACCTATATCCTGGATTATTCTATCCACCAAAGCTATTTTTTAGAATGGAAGGACATATAAAGTGCTTCCCAGGCAAGGTAAAGCTAAAGGAGTTCATCACCAAGCCTGTATTACATGAAATGTTAAAGGGACTTATTTAAGAACAAGAAGATCATCAAAACTATGAACATTAAAATGGCAACAAATTTACAGCTATCAACAACTGAATCTAAAAATACAAACTAAACCAACAACCAGAACAGGAACATAATCATAGATACAGAGATCATTTGGAGGGTTGTCAGCTGGGGGGGTGGGAAGCGCAGGGATTAAGAAATCCAAGTTGGTAGGTACAAAATAGACAGGGGGATGTTAAGAATAGTAAAGGAAATGGAGAAATCCAAGAACTTATATGCATGACCCATGAACACGAACTAAGGGGGAGATTGCTGGAGGGAATGGGGGTACTGGGTGGAGGGGGCAAAGAGGGATAACTGAGACAACTATAACAGCATAATCAGTATATTTTAAAAGGTCTATGTATGAACCACATATTGCATTTGGTCATTATGTCTCTTAACTTTATTTTAATCTGGAGCAATCCCTTTTCCTCGTAAGAACTTTTTACTAGTTGACTTGTGGGAAGAGTTGGGTCATAAAGGCTGTAGAAATGTCTCACGTTCTGGATTTGTTGGTCTGCTTCTTCCTGGTGTGATTTAATCTGTGTCTCTCTCTATCTCTCCTATTTTCCTTTAACCGAAAGCTAGCACTGAAGCACTGGTTCTCAACCTTGGCTGCACAAAGAAATCATCTCAGGAGTTTTTAAAAATAATGATCCTTGGGCCCCACCCTAGAGACTTTGATTTAATTGGTCTAGGGCTGTGGTCTTTAGCAAGTGCCAGATCATCCGAAAGGCTTGTCAGACATGCCTGGCGGGGCCCCGTATGCAGAGTTTGATTTGGTATGTCTGGGGCGGGGCCTGAGAATTTGCATTTCTAACAAGTTCTAGCTGTTGTTCCTGCTGGTTCAGTGAACATACTTTGAGAACCATCGATCTGTCATGAAGCCTGCGGAAGGTATTTGTCAGAAGTCTATAAATGATACAAATGCGCATCTTGGCTTGAGAACCATTGAGCTAATGGTTTCAACCAATAATGATCTTTGTCGGGATCTTTTATTTCACTAGGTGTTACAAAATGGTGTTTTTCTGCATCAGTCCTTTCACAGCATTAGCTGGAATTTTTCTTTAAAAAAGAACTTTTCAAAGGGATTCTTTTAATGACCAAGTTTTAAATTTAGAAAGGAGCCTTTGAAATTAAATGTATGCATCAGCCCTCTTTCTGGGTATGCACACCTGGAAAAAAGATCAGAACACAATGTGCCAAAAAAATTTTTTTTTAAGATTTTATTTTTTATTTTTAGACAGAAGGGAAGGGAGGGAGAGAGGGAGAGAAACATCAGTGCGTGGTTGCCTCTCACGTGGCCCCCACTGGGGACCTGGCATGCAACCCAGGCATGTGCCCGGACTGGGAATTGAACCAGCGACCCTTTGATTCTCAGCCTGTACTCAGTCCACTGAGCTACACCAGCCAAGGCCCAAAATATTAATAATAGCTACCTCTGGATAGGGAAACTGTGTGTAATTATATTTTTCAAATTTCCTAATATATAAATAGAACCTTTAAAATCAGGGGAAAAAAAATGTAAATGTACGTTATAAAAAATAATTTCTTAAATGTCAAATAAAATGAAGAGAAAATTTCATCTTTCCAAAATATGTTTTCCCCTAAAGAAGGCTTTTCTATTGTTACAGCTCTTATATCCTTTGAATAAACAGTGAGTCAGCCTGCTTTTGAACAGTCAGCTCCCGTCACCTTTGGTGTTTGCTGTGTGTTTTCTCTCACGCTAACGCCCCTTCGGCATTGCTCTGCCCTGAGGTTTGGAGAGAGTGAATGTGGAGAGGTAGCAGGAGACAGTCATCACTATGGCGAGTCACAGAGCAGTGGGTTCCAGTTTCATTGTTTGCCACGTTCCCTGGGCTCTTCTCAGGCAGATTCTCCTCAGGAATGGCCTTCATTCTCAGAAGTCTAAGGGACTGAAATCCACTTGGGCCTGCTCTTTGTCCTGGTGATCAGAGTGTGAAAATTTCCATCTCTGGCAGCAGTTCATACGTTTGGAGGGAGGCAGTTTCATTTCCAGTCTGTTTTCATCCTGTGGGAAGTTAATGAGCTGGGGTAGCAGTACCAGTGGCCCTCCAGAAGGTACTTCAGATAGCACAGATTCACTCCGGCTCGGCCGGGGGTCACCTCCCTCTTCAGTTCTTTCACCTCCCCGAGCAGCGTCTCCTTGGGCAGAAGTGACCTCTCCATAGTCCTTGGGCAGACCCTGTCAGCACCTGTCACACCTAAGAGCGCTGCACCGTTCTGTTTCAGGAGGGACCAAGTGTCAATCAGGTCTGTCTCTCAGTTCTTTGAATGATGGTAGGCCCGGAGTCCCTGCGTAGTAACTGCTGAGGGACTTGACTTACCTAATTACTCACTGCACGTGGGGCCAGAGAGCCAACCTCCACGTGTGTTCTTTCTCTCCCTGTTCTCACCCTTGTGTGTGTGCTCTTACAGGCATCTTATTATAGAAAACTTTATCCCTCTGGAAGAAAAAAGTAAAATTATGAATAGATCCTTCTTTGATGAAGAGGAAGACCATTGGAAATTACATCCCATAACCAGACTGGAGTAAGTCACTGTTGACTTTAAGTAGACTTGAAGGTGGGGAGGAGGGAAAGAATGCCGAGAAGCTGGAGTTTGGCCTGAGGGGTATGGTAAGAATGCAGTTTGACTCATTTGAAGTGGACACCAGTTGCATCCCTGATTCGGTGATGACGTAGTTCCATGAGATAAAAGTTCGATGAGGAGTATGGTATTAGGAACTGGGAGACTTTCTCACAGTGAACTAATGACCTCAAGTTCCTGCATGTCAGCTTCCCCAGCTGTCAAGTGAAGCACGCTAGGCAAACGAGGGGCAGTACACGGGTGTTACCTTGCATGTCAGTCTGACACAGTATTGAGAAGGACCCTCAGTATAAGTCCGGGTCCTGCTGGAGAAATGGGAGATGTCTGCCAAGGACACAGGCGTGGGGAGCGTTGACAACTATGCTTTATTCCTACCACCTAAGAACTGGGTGATGACTCAGATTTCTTCCAGCTTAAAAGATGCATGACGCTCACATTTGAATCAGAAAGCAGCTCAAGCAGAAAGTATTAGCAGCTCCTGCGTCATTTCCATGTCAGCCCTCAGTCCAGGAAGTCACGTGCTTCAGGTTCTGTTTAAGCAGGCTCAGAGTCTTGTGAGCGCTGGTTCCGCAGGACCGATCCCGGGGCTGTGGAACACACGTCAGCCTGCGCTTTAACCACTGCAGTCCATTTCCAGGAATCAGCAGATGATGAAGCGGCCAGTCTCAGCTGTGGGATATAAGAGACCATTGAGCCAGCACGCAAGAATGTCCATGATGATTCGTCCAGAGGCCCGATACAGGGTGAGACGTCTGTGCTTGCGTTCCTCTCCTCTCTCTTACAGAGGAGTTTAGATTCATGCAAACCCTTAGGCACTGTTCTGCAGAGTCGCAGAATTGTCATCCTCTTTCCAGAGGCCCCCAAGGAAACTTATATTAATATAACAATTTTAACAAATGAGTAGTAACAGAAAGAACAATAACAAATAATCACACGTTAAAAAGGGAAAATAGAATGAGATTTAGAAAACCAGCACTAGGAGGAGAGCACAGCATCCTGTCCATGATGGCCGACAAACGTTAACACCACGTTTTAAACTGGCTCTGTGGGGAGACTGGGAGAAACGGCAGTGTCAGGACAGGAGACGGGGATGTGTTAAAGAAGGCACAGTGCCCCGGCTGGGGTGGCTCCGTGGATTGAGCGCCAGCTTGCGAACCAAAAGGTCGTTGATTTGATTCCCAGTCAGGGCACATGCCTGGGTTGCAGGCCAGGTCTCCACCTGGGGGTGTGCGAGAGGCAGCCAATCAATGTTTCTCTCGAACATCAATATTTCTCCCTCTCTTTCTCCCTCCCTTCCTCTTTCTCTCAAAATAAATAAATAAAATCTTAAAAAAAAAAAAAGGAAGAAGGTATGGTACTTCCATTTAACATAATGTGGTCAGTCATGTGGTTACTTAAAATGCCGTAATTAAGGCCTGTTTAATGACCCAGATATACAGTACTAGATGAGTTACTATTTATAAGCACTTGCTGTGTGCCAGGCACTGTATTTGGTGCTTTATTGCTTTCTCTACTTGAACCCTCCCACCTACTCCATGTAGTAGTCCTCTGGCTTAGGAGGTAGCTGGTCAGTGGATGAAGCAGGAGACACAATACATTGTTAAGTTATAAAACAATTGGTACTGCAAGTGTATATATGAATTAAAAAATCTACGACAAAATATATCAAAATGTGAACTGTTTATCCCTGGTTAATGGAAGTATACTCAATTTAAATTTTCTTCTTTTTTGCTTATCTGTATTTTCTGACTATCAGTGGGGACTCTGTATTATTTTATGAAATATTTTCATTTAAAATGTTTTGGAGTCTCCCTTGGCAGCTAGAGCAAAACAGACTAGGATTGGTTAGCTCCTTGGGTGCTGTTCTTCCCGGCGCTGAGTTATTTAAAATAAAGAAAACAGCCCTGGCTGGTGTAGCTCAGTGGATTGAGCGCGGGCTGGGAACCAAAGGGTCCTGGTTCGATTCCCAGTCAGGGCACATGCCTGGGTTGCGGGCCAGGTCCCCAGTGAGGGCCATGTGAGAGGCAGCCATACATTGCTGTGTCTCTCTCTCTCTGTCTCCCTCCCTTCCCCTCTCTCTAAAAATAAATATAAAATCTTTTTAAAAATTAAAATAAAATAAAACAAAAGCAAAAGAGATATATTAAGTGGGGCTTTACATCGTGGAAGAGGAGTGATGTGTCAGAGTCCTCGGAAGCATTTTTCTAGCCATTTCAGAGGGTGTATTTTCTTGCCAGTTATTTCACATCTTAAACTAAAAGCATGCTTTTAAAGCCTGTACATCAAACGTGGGTTTCCAGGGGGCTAACCTGATTCAAAGGTAGAATTTAAAGCAGTGGTTCTCAGATGATTTTAGCAATAGACCCACTCCATTAAGATAAATTTTAAGTAGCATCTCAGTATCTAAACTTGATAAACAGAGCCACTCCCTCTCTTTACCTTCTCCCTGCAGTGGCCCCCCCTGCCCACAGAGCACTGGGGTCTGGACTCCACTGAGTGGGGGAGAAGCTGGAGGACAGATGTTTAAACTGTCCTCTTCCCCTATGCACTTGCCTCAGTAGGAGCTAGGAAAAGGCCTGCCACAGGATGTCAAGTGAAGGAATCCGTCCACAAGGCCACCCAGACTGGTTTTCAAAATGTGGTTGTGAGCACACGCACTGTCACACACATCCTCCGCACATGTACACCAGACCTGCCTCTCCCCTTGGCAGCCAAACGTTCATCAACTGCTGTAGGTGGTGAGATTATTGGTGATTACTATTTTCTTCCTTATATTCTCTTGTCTTTTTATACTGTCTGCAATAAATGGGTTTTACTTAATTTATTATTGTTCCCCTAAGGGTGTAATACATGCTCACTGTTAAAGCTTTCTTATTTTTAGCCCTGGCCTGTGTGGCTAAGTGGATTGAGTACTGGCCTGCAAACCAAAAGGTTGCTGGTTTGAGTCCCAGTCAGGGAACCACATGCCTGGGTTGCAGGCCAGGTCCCCAGTAGGGGGCGTGCAGGAGGCACCCATACATTGATGTTTCTCTCCCTCTTTCTTCTTCCCTTCCCCCTCTCTAAAAAGAAATAAAATCTTTTTTAAAAGATTTTATTTAATTTTAGAAAAGGAAAATAGTGAATAGCCCAGAGAAGAAAATAAAAATCATCTGTAATCTCGCCAGGAAAAAGTTATAAAACGACATAATTTCTAGGCAGGTTCTTGGTAGGCTCTGAGGAGCAGGCAGTTTGCAGTTCTGTTTTTGGACGGCGTCTGCGTTGCGTGTGCTCTGTGTCTGATTGGAAGCCAGCCTAACTGGTAATGGCTGTACTTCTGCAGGCAGAAAACATCGTGCTGTTAGAGCTGGACATGCCCAGCCGGACCACCAGAGACTACGAGGGCCCTGCTATTGCCCCCAAAGTCCAGGCCGCATTGGATGCGGCTCTGCAGGATGAAGATGAGATACAGGTGGACGCGTCATCCTTTGAAAGTACTGCAAATAAGAAATCCAAGGCCAGGTGAGTGGCTCTTGATGGCCTGTGTTTGACCAGAACATGTAGGCACAGGGACAAGTGAAGGTAGATGGTGCTGAGAGTATTTGTTTATCATAGAACGTGTTACAGGGTACGCCAGAAGATGCTGCCATATTACTCCTGTGTTTATTCGTTTATTACACAAAGATTGCTGGTTCAGGCATCACGCCAAGTAGACCGAATACCAGAATGCCTCATGTGCCGGGTTCCTACTACAAGAACACGTGTTCTCGTGAAACAAGGGGCAGTCTTTGGTTCCCACCAGATACCAGGGTCTTAACTGGATGCTAAATTAGACATTCCATCATATTAAATTCTGGATTAGAAGTTAAAAGAAAACAACTAGGTGAAAAACCAAAAATGGAGGAAATTATACCTGGGAACTTAATATTTGTTGTCAGTTTGGAGAAGACAGTGAAGATTTGATTTAAATGGAGAAGCCATTGCTGAGCATCGGAGTCCCTTCTCTGAGGTCTCACACCGTGGTCGGCAGGGCATGTTATGTGCAGAGGGGCAGGCTGAGCCAGTCTGATGGTCTTACAGCTGGGAGTATACTGGCTTGTGGGCTGTTGAGGAAAGGCCACCTGGAAGTGCTAATGGCACTTGATGGGAAAGGAATCTGACCTGTGTTGGTGACAGAGATGGGACATGTAACGTGAACATGTGCTTGACTTTTGCAGGCCTAAAAGCGGAAGGAAGTCGGGATCCTCCTCTTCTTCCTCAGGAACCCCTGCATCTCAGCTTTATCCACAGTCACGAGGGCTGGTTCCAAAGTAAAGCCAGTTCCTTCTCTCCCAGGGTTTAAACAGCATTTGCCTTCTGAGAGAAGAGATGAGCAAATCCCTGCAGAGAGGACTCCAGCCCAAACTCAGAACCATTCCCCTGGGGAGAAGCGATGGTCTCTTTGCAGATTAACCAGTTGAGTCTGGCTGAAAGGTGCTGGGCCTAATCCGGCACTCAGCAGTGTCCTTTAATTAGCATCTCAGAAATGCATGGGTAAGGTAAAGTGCGGTAGTCGAAGTGGAAAGCAAGAGAATGACCAGTGACCTTGCTTCCCTTCTCCCTTGCCTTCTCCTCCCCCTACCCTTGCCTTCTTTCCTCTCCCCTCTCCTTTTCTAGCCTGTTCTTTACACTGGGCTCCCTTGTCGAGCAGCGGGGCAGAATCAGGAGTCACCTTAGCGGGACCAAGTCTTTGGAGCTTCAGGGTACAGTGACAGTGAGGTTGAAAAGTGAAAGCCCTAGAAGTTGAATAGGTGCTGTTCTTATAGTTGAAATGAGAAATCTCATTTGGATCCAAGCCCCCAGTGGGCATGATCCGTGCTCCTCAGTAAAAAGTGGATCCGCCTGTGCGATCTGCTGAATAAGAAAATGTTTTCCAAGGAAGCTGCCACTTTTCCACTCCTGAAGGATTAATGTCGGAAGCAATAGAAATCACATTCCCTTTGCCTCCTTGGAGAGTTTAGGGAAACAGCTTCTTTAAAACCTCAAAACCATGACCATCCTGTCAAAGACATAAATCTGTGAGCTGATGCCATGTCCATACACCGCGTCACTTTACTCTTCGTTCGTCACCGTCTTTAGCCAAGTGTGCATACTCTGAGCGGCCCTTCCCAGGCCAATCTGCCCCCAGGACATGCTCTGCAGCGGGCCTGCTTTGGGGGAGAGGGGAGGCTGGCTCCACCTTCTCTGATGGGACGAGAGTAGGGGGAATTAGACATATGGTGGCACTTTTGAATTCCCCATTTTGTTCCATGTTTGCATAGAGAGCATCAGGGTGACTGGACAGAGGCAGAGACACGAAGCGTTTTGCAGTGTGAAGGGAAGACGGAACAGATGAAAGCAAAGGAACTCTGCTGGCCTTCAGCTAAAGTCACCTAGTCCTAGAATGGCGGCTCCCCCGCAGGCAGAACCACAAGTGGTGGCAAGGAGTGGCTGTGTGACCGAATAGGCTCAGAGGAGAGGGCTAGAAATTCCCGTTTACATACACTGGTTTGGTTTATAAGTTTTAGTTCTTTGTATTATTGAAATTCAAAGCTTCTTTTTTATGTTGGTCATTAGGTGAATGTTACTCCTTTCCCCCCCAAGAGAAGCTTATAGGTGTGTGTGGGTATGCAAGCCCAGTGGTGCCTGTGTTCTTTGAGTGTGTCCATGTGCATCTGTAAGAGAGAGACAGAGACCAAGGACTTGCCCTGTTTGAGAACGACACTGATGTACAGTTGTTGCCTTTGCCTGCACCGAAGGCCCGCTGAAGGACTCACGCTGGCTGGAAGCACCCCGCGTGGGTGTCTGAGTCCACGAGCCACGCCTGAGTGGACAGTGTCAGTCCCCGGGTCTGCCACGCTGCTGTACCTTGCTGGCATGGTGCCTCAGGAGCGTGGCGACTCAGGGGGGCCTTGAGTTGTATTTTAACTCAGCTGCTCAGTTCCCAGGGCACATTTCTGGATCAGAACCTGTGGGAAAGAGGAGGTACCAAGTGCAATGTCGTAGCATTATACAAGCGGAGATCTGTCATCTGGCAGCTGATCTCCTTTCTCGTTACCATTCTTTCTGAACCCAGGGCCCTTTTCAGTAATTCCCAGAGCCTAGTGGAGACTTCCCTCATCCTTCTTGGGATCCAACCCTGCTCCTGTCTTATTTAGTAAGACTTTACCTGTTTGAATAGGAACCAAATGACGAGGTGATAGCCTAAGATCATCTGCCGGTTACACCTGTCTCATGCACCACATTTTTTCAGAGCTAGTGTGAATTCTGTAGGGTGAAAATATTCACCTTGACAAGTCTGAGAACTGAACACTGCAGGTAACACAATACCTTATCACCAATGTCTCGAGGTGGTTATTCTGACCAAGGGTGGTTGAGTGACTGTAGAACTTTTCTAAGAAGGCAAAAGAAGAAAGCCAAGTTGACAAGCAGGGTTAGTAAACAAGCTTGCCTTGGACTTAGCCGTGTTTGTCTGGTGGTCTGTGAAAAAAGTGGAAGAACACCCGGGTGGAGGTGAAGCTGTCCCTTCCCAAGCAGTCTCTGGTGCTTTTCTTCTCTCAAAGTGGATCCGATAAATATTTGAATAGAGCAGGCAGTAGAACGTCTTACTGCTACCAGAACGCTGCTGCTTTGGGCTCTGAATTGAACCAAAGGTGTGGAGGACTCCCAAGCCCACTGAGGGACCAGGCTTTCCTGTCCGTGGTCATGCCTGAATGTTCCAAGCCAGCCGAGGGCCCTCATGCCAGCAGCAGTAAGTGAAGTCTGGAAGCCAGCCAAACGGCATCTAAGAAGATCATCTGGAGAAGGAGTTTGAGACTGTGTGCAGCCCTCATCAGGCCCCGTTTTGCTCTGATCAGTAGGAATGTATGTGGCTTCCTATTTTAAAGTCACATGTCTCCCAGACCCCTGGATTCAGAACCCAAGGCCAGAAATCA
Source organism: Micronycteris hirsuta (assembly GCA_004026765.1). NCBI lineage: Eukaryota > Metazoa > Chordata > Mammalia > Chiroptera > Phyllostomidae > Micronycteris > Micronycteris hirsuta. Next base: position 114,314 of record PVJI01002123.1, read on the forward strand.
TAGGCATGAAGCACTTTCTTAAGACTCTGACCTAACGCTGGATTGGTCCCCGTTGAATGCCTGCCTGCATGCTGCTTGAACTGCACCACCCACACCTCCGTGACCAAGTGCGTCAGAGTTCTGCAGCCCAGGTGTGGGCTGCTCTCTGCTTTTCCTGTCTGACTCTTGTAAGTCCTCCCTCACTGAATGTAAAATTGTTGCCAAGTTGCTGAGAAGTGTCGTTAACATGGGATATCAGTTCTGCCTCACATTTCCCACTTGAGGTCAAGGTTCACTGCAAGCAACAGCTTGGGCCGTCTGAACACCATCAGTGGTTGAAAATGGGGCTATTAATACACTCTAAAAGCCATAATGAAAATGCTCAGAGGGAACTGGATAAGAATAGTGGGCCTGGCTATTGTCTTATCTTGCAAGGTTTCTTGTACTGCTCAGAAATCTGCCACCTTTCTCCCTGCCCTTGTTTCTTGAATGAAAACTTTTGAGGTTATTTATGAAAGGAGTAATCCTGGTGCAGGAAGGAGGCAGCGGGCTTTATGGCTCATTAGAGTTACTATTGATCTTGACCTTCTCTTTGGCTACCTTTAGACAAAGAATATGCCAATACTTGGGGCTCTAAGTTTTACAGTTGATATTTATTTGTATCATCTCTTTGTCTAGGAATGTAAAAGTGATTCTAAGCTAAGATGTGTAATAAAAATCAGATTTATTGTACCTACATAAGGTGTCCTCATAAATGACTGGCACTTTTGAAAATGACATGCCTGCGGCTGCTCACTACCACTCTCTTTAAACATTTTTTCTAGTGGAAGGAGGATGGGAGTGGAAATGAAGGTTGAGTTGGGATGCTGGAATTCAAAAAATATAGCAACAAGGTAAAGGGACATAAAACAAAGTAAGACAGAGTGACAAATAAGTGTTTCTCAAGTTTTTCCATGGAAGTTCCTGGGACCAGCCTGGGCAACAGGCGTGAAATATCTTTGAACTTTTTTGTATTTTTTAAAATTTTTTAAAATTTACTACGTTATACTTGTAAGTCTTTTTTAATACAAAAATACTTTGTTATTTACCATCAGGGGAAAAAAGAAACACCAGACATGGGCCGAACGAGGGTCTTGTGGTTTCTCACACCCTCGGCCCGCAGAAGCGTGCCCTGGGCACTCGCACTTCCTGGCCAGGAAGTCGGGCTGCGTAAAAGGAGCACAGGCCCTGGCCTCTGAGCTGGGCCGGGTGTTGGTTGTGCTTCTGCTTACTAATGTGAGACCAGGAGGAATTTCATTGACCTCTCTGAATCTCAGGGTCCCTGTCTGTAAAATGGGATAGTAGTCCCTACTTTGCAGGACCATTGCGAGGATTAGCAGTGATTTAAAGTAACAAGCACATGACGTGTGGACTAGAGCAGACATTTGAACATGCGCTCACGGCTGTGACAGGGCCCTGTGCTCAGAAGATGCCGAGGACAATTTGCATCCCAGGACACTAGACCTTAGTCCCGGGCATGCCACGTTTAGAAAATCCCAGGCCTCTCCAGGAAAGCTGCTAACTAGTTAACAAATATAGATCGAGTGTGTCTACTATGTGCCATGTTATTCTGGGCACTGGATATATAGATGTGAGCAACACTGCCCGCACGGAGCTTGCACTTCAATGGGGAAGGAGGCAGAGTGAGTGTTAACCAAATACACGCAAATGTGTAATTACAAATTATGGCAGAAGCCGTGAAGTGGCCGTACAGGTTATTACGGGAGAGTAACAGGAGCCTGGTTTGGGTTGGGCAGGCAAATAAGGGAGGGGCTTTTGAAGAAACGCACTTACAGTGAGGCCAAGAGCACAGGGAGCAGCTGGGCAGGGGAGGAGGGAGAGGAGTTTGTGAAAGGGAACGTTTGTGAAGGCCTCGTCTGACCAGAGGGAAGCGCGGAGAACTATTGCAGGAAAGATTACAGGACAGGGCTTTAAAAAACACCAACAAGGTATTTAAAGAGCACAGAGAGGACAGCGGCCTGTGTGACTCAGGCAAATAATGCTTAATTGTGTTTCTTCATAAGAAGCCCTCGAATGATATATATGTAACGTCTCTATACCCCGCTTTCCTTCCAAAACAGAGTTAAAAACCATAGCTTGGCATAGCCTAAATAATTATTAGTTTAGAATAGTTCAAAATGCATTAGCCAGAAAGCAAGAGTTCAAAGTGTGATCTGAAGAATTGTGAGTGTGTTCTTGAAAGTGACAGAATTCTGGGCTGGGCAAGAGCTAATTTACACAGGCGGTACAGGGAGGGCAGCTCAGCAACTTGGAAATTCTTGCCACTCACCAAGTTGTCTTCTCATCTTCTGGATTGTTTAAAAAAAAAAAAATCAAGAAACTATTCAAACCTTGTATGATCCTGTTAGAAATGTATGTGGTCTTCGTCCCTAAAGAGCATCTGCAACCTTTGGAATTTGAGTGATGGGAGTATCTCTTGGTGTTTCTGACAAGCCCCTTTCAGCTGTATAGGAGTTAATGCTAATGAAGTGACTCTAGGTGGGCCCCTAGATGGCTTCAGGATCGGGGCTGGTTGCCAGAGGAAATGATCGTGTGATTAGAGGTTGGGAACTTTCAGTCCCATCCCCTGACCTCTAGGGAGGGGAGGGGAGAGGAACTGGAGATTGAGTTCATCAGTGGCTGGTGATTTAATCCTGCCTATGGAATGGAACCTCCATAAAAGCCCCTGAACGATGGGGGTTTGGAGAGCCCTGAGGTTGGTCAGCGCATCGAGGTGCTGGGAGGATGGCACGCCCAAAGAGGACGTGGGGGCCTCCTGTTCCTCCCCACCCCTCCTTCTACTACACATTTCTTCCCTTTGGCGCTTCCTGGGAGTTGCGTCCTTTATCACCAATCAGGAATAGTAACTAAAGCCCTTTCCTGAGTTCTGCGAGCTATTCTAGCAATTACCAGACCTGAGGAGAGGATTGAGGGAACCCCGATTCATAGTTGATCAGAAGTACAAGTGGCAACCTGGGACTTTGGGCTGGCATCTGAACTGGTGGCAGTCCCGTGGGACCGAGCCCTTAACAGATGGGCCTGTGCTAAGTCCGGGTTATGCCAGAATTGTAGGATGCCCCGCTGGTGTCTGGAGAATCGGAGAATTGGTTGTTGGGTGGAAAGGAAACCCCCACACATTTGGTTGTCAGAAGTGCTGTGAATAAAAACAGTTGACCTTGTAAACTGTATTTTGAACTCCACACAGTTCAGTTTGGGGGCGTGTGATTTTGTTGGGCTCTCTTATACTGGAGTTGCCATCCTATTGAAGTTACCCCCCGAATGGTCTCCAGGGACTATGCTGTGGTCACATCTGCCAGCGGCCTTTGTCAAGGATGTAACTGTAACTCTCGCAGCTGCTCCTGTTTCATCCTCTGTTTCTGTCACCAGTCTTGTGGTTAACCGTCTCTGGGTGTTTCAGTTAGGCGAGCCAACTGGGGACTTGCTTCTGGGGCAGGAGAAATGGGCAGAGCGAGACATCACTCACCTGCATCTCTGGGGACAGTGTGGCTCATGGGAACTTGTTGAATGCCTGTTATGCACCAGGTGTCTTGCTCTCTTCTGAGGATGGAGAGGAATAAAATGTACTCCAGCCCTTTTGAGGACAGGGGAGACAGAAACACCCACTGGTGGCAAATTCAGGGCGATTGGGACCTACAGAAGGCCTGCCTCCTCTCCTCACAACACTCGCCAGGCCCCCCGAGGCTGGAGCTACACAGGCCGCCTCTGGGTTGTGCCAACAGCTTTCATGCCTTGGCATCTTCGCATGTGTTAGGTTCTCTTTCTGGAAGCTTGTCCCCACTTTTTGGTAACTCCTACTCATCCTACAGGTACCTGTTAAATGTCACGTCTTCCAGGAAGCCTTTCCCAACCATCCATTCCGGTTTTCCCCCATCTCCACCCAGCTATATGGTGTCTCTTACTTAACCTTGTTTTCCCAGCTTAAAATTGTGTGTTTCTTGGCTTTTGTCTCCCCGACCAGACTCTAAGTTCCCTGAGGGCATGTCCTATTGTCTCCTTGCAGGAGTCAGAAGGTTGAATAGGTGCTGATACCCACGGCTCAGCATGGAGTGTTTTCTGTCAGAGGCAGGAGCGATGTGCCAGGAGGGGTGGAGAAAGGCTTTGGGAAGCATTTGATTGTGCCCTGTAAGAAGGGGTAGGGTTTCACCCACTTGGGAAGGAGGGAAGAGCATGCCAGACAAAGGGAACGATGTGAATGAGCACATGGGAACATGCTAGTGATGGGAATGGAGAAGGAGAACTGGGCTGGGCAGGGTCTCGACTCCATGGCACATCCTGCAGATAGGAGAGCCCTTGGAGCCTTTTTTTTTTTTGTTTTTCCCACTGTGGGAGTGAAGCAGGCCTCTTTTTAGCATTTTCACCTTAAGCCAGCCTCTCGTGTTATTATTTCCCTTTGAGATAACAGAAAGCAATTTCACTAAGTGCAGCTTTAAGTTTGCCTGGCACAGGTTTTCTGGGCTCAGTTGGCAAATTCCATTCTGCAAGGAGCTTTGCCTGGCACAGCTCACTACCCAAGGAATTCCAACGAGCACTTGAACTTGACTTCAAGATCCTAGTTCCGTGAGAATGGGGCCAAGGGATTTTTCAGGGCAGTGGTCTGGAAGGTGGTTCCTTTGTTGTGTTTAGGAACAGAGAAATTAAACTTCTGCCACTGGTTTTGAACTTTATCTTCCTTGTCAAGTCAACAAAAGATTTATAGCCCTGGCCACTGTGGCTCAGTTGGCTGGAACATCGTCCCATAAACTGAAAGGTTGCAGGTTCGATTCCCAGTTGGGGGACATATCCCTGGTTGGGGCATGTACAGGAGGCAACCGATCGATGTTTCTCCCTCGCATCAACGTTTCTTTCTCTCTCTCTCCCATTTCCTCTCTCTGAAAGCAAAGAAAAATGTCCTCAGGTGAGGATTAAAAAAATAAAAGATTTACATATGTTGTTTGAGACTCTGTGCTAGGTGTCATGCGCTACAGCTCAGAGCTCTGCCCTTCACAGAACAGCCAGGCTGGTAGGGAATTACCGCCATTCACACAGAAGTACAAATCAAGGTGGTCAGTGCAGAAACGGCACTGGCAGGGTGCAGAGGGGTTTCAGATTTTGGTCTGGATTTCATGTTAAACGCAGTGATTAGTCTCTCTGCTAGATTAATCTGGGGCAGCAAGAGGAGCCAGGCCTTTGGCATCAGCTTCATTTATTTGCTTGAGGATCTGCAATGTCCTGGCACTGTTCTAGTCCTGGAGATCCAGATTAAGCCAAAGTCCAGGGTCGTCAGATTCTAGTGGCGGAGAAAGATGCTTAACAAAGAAGTCTGTGCTGCCTCTGAACGGAAACAAGGCAGGTCAGGGGTTAGGGAGTGACGAGCCGGGGGAGGTGGTGGCTTGGGTTAGAGTAGGCTTCTTTGCAGTGGTGACATGTTCCATCTGTGTGACATCAGGGAGCAAGCATGTGGGTATCTGGGACTTGGAGGAAGAGTGTTCCAGGGAAAAGGAACCACAGTGCAGAGGTCTGGAGGTGGGAGTGTGTTGGGGGTGCCAAGGAGGCAAGCGTGGCTAGTGGGCAGTGAGCATGGAAAGGTGGCCAGGGCCAACTGAATTATAAGTGAATTTTATTTTTAGACCATTAAGGGATTTTAAGCAAAAGAGGGGAATCTGACAGGAATGTTTTCAAAGGGTCACTCTAGCTGCTTTGTGGAGAACAGAGCATGTGGAGCAGACAAGGAGACTGCTTAGAAGGGGTGCGGTGGTTTGGACCGCAGGTGGTGGCTTGAAACAAGCGGGAGGGGAGGAGAGAAGTGGTAACATGCTTTAGCATATGTTTATTGCTGAAAACTGCACTGTGGGTGGGATTAAAAGAAGAGGCAACAAAGGCCCCGTGGTTTTTTATCTGAAGCCTATGGAAACTTTGCCTCTGCCACTTCCTTCCATGTACCTCCCTCTTTTATTTATTTTTTTAAAGATTTTATTTATTTATTTTTGGAGAGAGGGGAAGGGAGAGAGAAAGAGAGGAAGAGAAACATCAATGTGTGGTTGCCTCTCAAGCGCCCCCTACTGGGGACCTGGTCTGCAACCCAGGCATGTGCCCTGACTGGGAATCGAACTGGCGACCCCTGGTTCTCAAGCTGGCACTCAATCCACTGAGCCACACCAGCCCGGGCTACCTTCCCCTTTTTAAAATAAAAGGTTTTTATTAAGATAATAAAAATTATCTACGATTTATCTGCTGTACAATTCACCCACTTAAGGTGTAGAATCCTTGGTTTTTCAGTATGTTCACAGAGTTGTGCAGCCATCACCACCATCAATTTTAAAACATTTCATCATCCCCAAAAGTACCCAGTAGTAGCCACTCCCAGTTTTCTCCCAACCACACAGCCCTGGGCAACCACTAATCTACGTGCTGTTTCTTCTGTCTACTCTGAGAAACATCTGACTCTGAGGGTCTTGGAATTCCAGTTTCCTCATCTGTAACTTCACAGGGTGATTGTGAGGTTTAAAAGAGAATTTGAAAACACGAGAGTATCCCTAACGGGCCATGCAGACTGGCCTTGGGCTTAATAAGTGCCCTGAAAATGCCAGCCCTTTCCCACTGCTCTGACTCAATTTGCCAAATTACAGTGGTGAGGAGCGTGGGCACTGGGCCCAGACTGCTGGATTGTGAATTCTGAACTCACCACTTACCAGTTCTGTCCTGATGACAAGTTCTTAACCTCCCTGGGGCCTCAGAATCCTCAGTGACCGAAACGGGACCATAGCGAGCACTGCATTTCATTGTGTGTGATGCGCACCCACGTTGTGTGCACATTTTACACGGGACTATTATACCCATTATGCCTGTGGTATGTAATCATTATACCCATGTATAATGCGCATCCTTATTTTTCCCTCAAAAATTTGGGCAGAAAGCCCGGCTGGTGTGGCTCAGTGGATTGAGCGCGGGCTGGGAACCAGAGGGTCCCAGTTCGATTCCCAGTCGGGGCACATGCCTGGGTTGCAGGCCAGGTCCCCCGTGAGGGCCATGTGAGAGGCAACCATACATTGCTCTTTCTCCCTCCCTTCTCCTCTCTCTGAAAAATAAATAAAATCTTAAAAAAAAAAAAAATTGGGCCCTGGCTGGCGTAGCTCAGTGGATTGAGTGCGGGCTGGGAACCAGAGGGTCCCGGTTCGATTCCCCGTCAGGGCACATGCCTGGGTTGCAGGCCAGGTCCCCAGTGAGGGCCATGTGAGAGGCAACCATACATTGCTGTTTCTCTCCCTCTCTTCTCCCTCCCTTCCCCTCTCCCTAAAATAAATAAATAAAAAATCTTAAAAAAAAAATTGGGGCAGAAAAGGGTGCATTATACACAGCAAAATGCAGTACTTCCTAAGGTGCTGTGAGTCCAAATGTGTGGAGCACTGGGAACAGAGCCTGGTGTCTAGCACGTGCTCAGTGAATGGTCATCGTCACAGTGCTATTGCCATTACTAGTCAGTTGAGGAGTCCTACAGGCAGGTGGTGACTCCCAGCTTAAAGGCTGGAGTGGACATTTCTGAATCCAGGTGGTTGCAGGGATACTGGAGAGAGAGAGGGACCATAGATCTATTCTTAATGTCCCCTTGTTGGAAGGGGGCTTAATATCAAGCCTACTTCATGGGGCTCTAGAAGGTTCAATGACCTACTGAGCACCTATTGGCCAGGCCCTGTTTTGAATATAACAGGGGAAAAAAGCCTTGCTCTCCTAGAGCTTGCATGGAGCTGATGGAGACAGGAGGTAAATAATAATCTTAAGGATCATAATAGATAAAAAAAAATGCATAAGTAAAAAAATATATGTAAAGCATCTGATGCCTGTGCCATAGATGGTGGCAGTTGTGATTATTACGTGAGAGCCTGTGGTAAAGCTGGACAGCGCAGCACAGAGGTAACTCTCTAGGTGACTGACTGTGAGCAGATTGCCTTCATTTAAGGCTTACCTCATTTCTGCTCAATTAAATTTCACTCAGCCTCCAAGGTCCCTTTCACATTGCCAGGTTCAGATCTGTGCGTCTGAGGGTGTAGAGCTTTCTTCTTTCCTCCGTTCAGCTGATATTTACTGCGGGTCACTTTGGGCCAGGCATCCTGCTGGATGCCGGGGTTATTAAGCTGAAAACCCAGGAGGAGTGTGCCATAGAGGGAGCCCAGGGCACTCTGAGAACCCCCAGGCCAGGCAGATTGGAGCCAGACTGAAGGAGCCTGGCTGCCTTGCTTTTATTCTGTCACGGGAGAACCTGAAGGATTCTGAGCAGGGTGATAAAGTTAGCCAAAGAAACTAAGACTTCATAACATTCTTGTTCAAATGCTACATGGAATAAGTAAACATTTGCATTATGGTCACGTGCATAATCTGTATTTAAGCTCTACTGTCAAACCAGAGAGCTACAACATGGAGATGTGAGGACAGGTAGACACGCATGACCTCAGGGCAAATAATGTCGCAAGGTGGAGACGGCATGACACACTAGATTAGCAGGAAATGTGGCAAAAGGGAGGAGGGAGTTGTGGAGCTACTCCTAGGTTAGACGAACCTAGGTTAGCAGCCATTAACTGCAGCAGGCTACTGCACCTCGGTGGGAGGGTTAAGACGGACCCTGCTTTCAGAGTCGCTGAAAGGATTAAAGGACACATCCATCAAGTACCTAGCACTTACTAGGGACTCAATAAAAGGCATACATTAAATATTAACAGCAGTATTAATAGTAGCAGCACAGCATTATGGAAAGAGCTCTCTGTGCCAACCAGACCTGTGTTCAAATTCTGACCCAGCTGGCGCACGTTGCTTCGCCTTGCTGAGCGTTGGCTCGTCTTCTTTCCTGTAAAATGAATGAATGAATAGTACCTTCCTTGTAGGATCGAGGTAGCGAATAAATGCAATAGTAACGTTTCTAGCCATATAATAGATGTTCAGTTAAGTGTTATTTTTAAATCAGAAGACAGTGAATATTCTGATTATAAAAATTATATATTCTGATGGTAGAACATTGAAACAATACAGAAACATTAAAAAAATTATGAGATTTGCCCTGGCTGGTGTAGCTCAGTGGATTGAGCACGGGCTGGGAACCAAAGGGTCCCGGTTCGATTACCAGTCAGGCACATGCCTGGGTTGCAGGCCAGGTCCCCAGTGATGGCCATGTGAAAGGCAACCATACATTGCTGTTTCTCTCCCTCTCTTTCTCCCTCCCTTCCTTTCTCTCTAAAAATAAATAAAATCTTAAAAAAAATTATGAGATTAAAGGGTGTTCCCATTAAAATTTTATTACATATTACATAGCCTCTCAAAATGACTATGAATTTACATTCCCACCCAACAGTGCAGAAGTTGTGCCTGTTTCCTTGCATCTTCACTAACACTGGGCTGTGCCAGGCTTTTCCACCTTTGCTGGCCTGATCTACTGAAAAATAACATCTTAATTTTGTTTAATCTGTAGTTCCAGGATTATTCATGAGGTTGAAAATCTTTTCAAGTATTTCCATTTGTGTTTTTTCTTTTGTTAATTGTCTGTTTAGGCCCTTGTTATTTAGCCATTTTCCTCTTCAGGTGTTTCCTATTGATTTTTAAGAACTGTTTATTAGGAATCTTAACTCTTTGTAAACTTGTTGGATTTTTTAAAAATTTATTTACTTTCAGCCCGGCTGGTGTAGCTCAGTGGATTGAGCGCGGGCTGGGAACCAGAGGGTCCTGGTTCGATTCCCAGTCGGGGCACATGCCTGGGTTGCGGGCCAGGTTCCCAGTGAGGGCCATGTGAGAGGCAACCATACATTGCTCTTTCTCTCTCCCTTCTCCTCTCTCTGAAAATAAATAAAATCTTAAAAAAAAAAAAGAGTTTAAAAAAAATTTATTTACTCTCAGAGAGAGGGGAAGGGTGAGGGAGAGAGAGGGAGAGAAACATCAGTGTGTGAGAGGTACTGATTGTCTCTCACAAGGCCCCCAGCTGGGGACCTGGCCTGTGACCCAGGCATGTGCCCTGACGAGAAATTGAACTGGAAGTCTTTCAGTTCACGGGCGACTGTTCGCAATCCACTGAGCCACACCAGTGGGTGTGGGGAGAGAGAGAAAGAAAGGGAGAGAATCATCGATCGCTTGCATCTCATACATGCCCTGACTGGGGACTGAACCTGCAGCCTAAGCATGTGTGGGCCACGTCGGTCAGAGCCAACTTGTTGGATTTTTAAAAACTGTTATGCTTAAGAAAGACTTCTGCCCTGGCTGGTGTAGCTCAGTGGATTGAGTGTGGGCTGCAAACCAAAGGGTCGCCAGTTCGATTCCCAGTCAGGGCACATGCCTGGGTTGCAGGCCAGGTCCCCAGTGGGAGGCACATGAGAGGCAACCACACATTGATGTTTCTCTCCCTCTCTTTCTCCCTCCCTTCCCTTCTGTCTAAAAATAAATAAATAAAATCTTAAAAAGAAAGAAAGAAAGATTTCCAAGATTATAAATATATCCATGTGTTGCCCTGGCTGGTGTAGCTCAGTGGATTGAGTGCTGGCCTGCAAACCAAAGGGTCGCTGGTTTGATTCCCAGTCAGGGCACATGCCTGGGTTACAGGCCAGGTCCCCAGTAGGGGGCACACAAGAGGCAACCACACATTGATGTTTCTCTTCCTCTCTTCCTCTCTGTCTAAAAATAAATAAATAAAATCTTCTTTAAAAATCCATTTTTTCCTTTCAATACTTTCATTGTTTTTTTAATCACATATACATTTTTTTTGCTTTATTTCCTTTTTTAAAATAAGGAAATTGTATTTTTTTTAAATTTATTTCTAGAGAGAGGAGAAGGGAAGGGGAGAGAGAAAGAAACATCAGTGTTCAGTTGCCTCTCGAGCACCCCCTACTGGAAACCTGACCTGGCGTACAACCCAGGCATGTGCCCTGACTGGAAATTGAACCAACAACCCTTTGGCTTGCAGGCTGGTGCTCAATCCACTGAGCCACACCAGCTAGGGCACATATAAGTCTTTGATCTAGGTGGAATTTAGATTTAAGGAGGGAGGTGGAATGCCAACTTAATTTTTCTCCAAATGGCTACCCAGCGGTCCTGTTTATTCACTTCTATCTTTTCTCTACCAGTTTAAAGTGTTAACTTCATCATGCACTACAATTTCCTTATGTGCTGGGCCCTATTTCTGCACTCTGTTAGGTTTAATACATCTGATGGTACCTTTGTCCAAATTGCACTGCTTCAGTTGGTATAGCTACCTAATACATTTTAATATGTAGACCAAGTCCCAGCTGATCAATCTCCTTCAGAGTTTCCTCGGCGGCAGGGTGGAGTGACTAAATTCACTGCCCTGTGGACCTCTCCACAGTTCTTGGTACGGTGGCTGGCTTCCCCCGGAGCATGTGATCCACAGAACAAGGCGGAAGCTGCAATGTCTTTGATGACTTAGCCCAGAAGCCACACATGGTCATTTCCGCAATATCTGTTGCTTCCACAGTTCAGCCCTGTTTAAAGTGGGAGGGAACTACAAAGGATGTGAATGTCAAGGCCTGTTTTGAAGGCTGACTTCGGCCCACAGTGCCTTAGAAAGAATTTGGAATGAGTTTTGGGTTTGAATGTTGACTCCAGCAGCAAATTGTGTGATCTTGGGCAAGTTCCTTCACTTTACTGGCCCTGCCTGTTTTCTCACTCCCCCAGATGGTGGTTGTGGTATTCAAGAGTTAGGGCCTGCAAAAGGCCTTAGCTTCACATTCAGACATTAGCAATGAAAGAGGAGGAGGAAGAAAAGCCATTTGGGTATAAGTTAATGTTTTCATAATAAAACATTGAGAATGAAGAAATAACCCATCTAACAATCTCATTACATTAGCACAACTGTTTTTAGATTTCTGGTGTTAAAATGCACTTTAAAGTTTCTTTTCCTTCTTCACAGAGAAAGACTAGAGAAACTGGCTTAAACTGAGGCTAGTAAGATTTATGGTAGAGCCCTGGCTGGTGTGGATTGAGTACCGGCCTGCGAACCAAAAGGTCACTGGTTCGATTCCCAGTCAGGGCACATGCCTGGGTTGTGGGCCAGGTCCTCAGTGGGGGTCACGTGAGAGGCAACCACACATTGATGTTTCTCTCCCTCTCTTCCTCCCTCCCTTCCCTTTCTAAAATTAAATAAATAAAATCTTCAAAAAAAAAAAGAGTTCTGGTAGATACAAGGACATCTATATCTCTGGTATTAGGAGAGGTTAAAAATTGGGATAAGCTCCCCAGTGAAGTCCTGAAATCTCCACCTGAAAACCTTAAAGAATCAGGCGGGGGCTGTAATTGTCCACAATTTTGGCAAAAACTAGCTCAAGTCATCCTTTGTGGCCGCTTTAGGGGCGGCCCCACAAATTTTTTATGGTAAAATGAAAAGGCTTTATTATTAAAAACGTTCTTACACTGTTGAGCGTTAGAATTTTTATTGTTTCATCACATGAGTATGAGTAGCACATACTCATTCTAGAACATCTGGAAAATAAAGACAAATGTGAAGAAGCAAAAAACATTACATCTACCACCTTACTGTAAATGCTGTTTTGTGGGTCAACTGAAAAAGAATTTTTAAAATTAAAAAATGTAATACTTCATAGAAACCCCCCCCAAAAAATCAACCATACTCTTACAGCCCAGAAATAACCATTATTAACATTTTGGAGGAATAGAGTGGAATTTAAACACCTTTTTCAGCCTCATGGGAGACTGAATTTAAATGATGAATTAAAAGGAGCAGATTGAAATGATGACTGGCAGGTAAGCTGAGTGAGGGCCGTCCCTCACACGAGCAGAGCAGATACAGGGCTTAAATACCACAGTGAAGACATCAAGTCTATTCCTGGGCACCTTTACACCTTGCATAAATATGTTTGGGGGAAATCCTACCTCAGTCTTTCCCAATCCTGCTTGGGCATGTTCTAAATACTGTTTAGGGCTTATTCAATGGGAAATTAGTCTTCTGCGGATTTGTGCAATAATTTTTTAATTTTTAAAAAAATTTTATTGTTCAATTACAGCTGTCTGCATTCCCCCCCTCAATCCCCCCCCCCACCCACAATAAAGTAATTATTGAGTAAGGTTATTCATTCAGCAACCGAGTGCCTACCTTGTGCCAAGACTGTGTCAGATGCTGGGAGTGTGGTGAGGAAAGCAAGGGCAAGACACTAAACCGGAAATCATACAAAGACAGGAAGTGAGGGAGGGTGGGCCTGGAAGAGAGAGACGTTTGTTGATTATCTGTTATGCTGGAAATTTAGCAAACGTGATCTCATTTATCATCTTGGACCAAGGGGAGATAAGTTGACCTCTCTGAACTTCAGCTTCATTTCAAAACGGAGTTACTGAGAGACAACATTTGTTACGGTGGCAAACTATTCCAGGGCTTGGTTCACTGAAGTATAAAAATGAGGCACTTTTGGCTCCCACTGGTATTGAGCACCAGCCTGTGAACCGAAAGGTCACTGGTTCAGTTCCTGGTCAGGGATCATGCCTGCGTTTTGGACCGGGTCCCTCGTTGGGGGCATGCGAGAGGCAGCCCATTGATGTTTCTCGCACACATTGATGTGTCCCTCCATTTCTCCCTCCCTTTCCCTCTCTCTAAAAAATAAATCTTGCCCTGGCTGGTGTAGCTCAGTGGATTGAGCGCGGTCTGGGAACCAGGCAGTCCCGGTTCGATTCCCAGTCAGGGCACATGCCTAGGTTGCAGGCCAGGTCCCCGTGAGGGCCATGTGAGAGGCAACCATACATTGCTGTTTCTCTCCCTCTCTTTCTCCCTCCCTTCCCCTCTCTCTAAAAATAAATAAAAATAAAATCTTTAAAAAAAATTAAAATAAAAAATAAATCTTAAAAAAAAAAAAAAGAGGCACTTTTTACATTTCAGACACTAAATTTCCTCCGAGGCAAAGAGGTCTGGCATTTATTGAGTCTACTGTGTGCAAAATGCTTTACAAAGATCTCGTTTAATCCCAGTTCCATCCTTTGACTTGTTATGTATGCTGTTGTCCAAATGATGGCACTGGGTCAACGAGAAGTTTCATAACTTGACCAAGGCCGTTCTCCAAGCTGGAGAATGACTGCAAGAAGACGCAAACCCAGGCCTGCTGAAGTTCAAAGCCAATGGCAATACATTATCTCATAGTGAGGTTTGGGCTGACAGGGAGGAAGGTGTGTCCTCTTGGGAATTCTTTAGGTGTCTGCTGGGGATGTGTTTGTTATTCAGATTTCTGAATGTGTGCTTTGCTCCTAACTGCAGTTTGAAAACAGTGACTCATCCCCAAACGGAACAAGGTTGAACATCAGTCCTGTTTATCTTACACTGTCCTGTGACACCTGTTTGACTTCAAAGATACTGTGATAAAATCAGAGAAACAGACACCAAAAAATGTATAGGTTGGTGTTTTGGTGCTTCTGACAAGAGACTCATTAGTCTCATTGACTTTAAGGAAAAAACATCACAGCTACTTAAGACTTAATGACTATGCCAGTTTTTCAACACGTATCTTGTACAGTCTTCTGAACGTATTCTGTTTTTACTCTTAACTATGACATTGTCATTAGTTTCTGTTTGATTCTGCAAGGACAAAAACCATGAAATATTCACATCTGGATTCTCCCATGGCTTGACTCAACTGTGAAAACTAGGCAGTACTGGCTGCAAAGTAGATAAAGGCGTTTTTCACAGTGCCTGTATTAGCCTTCCTTAGCTATTTTAAGTTACCACAAATACAGTGGCTTAAAACAATATCCATTTACATATCACACTTTCTGTGGGCCAGAAGTTGGGCACAATGCTGCTCAGTTGGTTCTCTGCTTTGAATCCGAAAAGGCTAAAAATCAAGGTGTTGGCAGGATTGCATTCCTTTCTGGAGACTCTGGAGACTCTAGAGTGTGGGAGAACCTACTTCCTACTCATTCAGGTTGTCAAAATTCAGTTCTGAGAGGTGGTAGGATTGAGGTCCTATTTACTTGTTGGCAGAGCTTGTCAGCTTCTGAGGCCTGTCTACATTGTCAGGCTCACAGCCCTCCTCAAAGTAAGGAACAGTGGTTTGAGTTCCTCTAAAACTTGGAATCTGATTCTTCTCTGTGCTTTTAAGGGTCCATATGGTTACTTTGAGCTTACCTTTTGCCATGGAACGGCTCCAGGAACTAAGACATTATTCTAATACCACTGTAGTAAACATGTATATTATTTCTTAAAGATTATTTTTTACAGAGAGAGGGAGAGAGACATCAATGTGTGTTTGCCTCTCAACAACCACCCCCCCCCACCCCCGTGCTGGGGACCTAGCCCGAAAACCAGGCATGTGGCTGGACTGGGAATCAAACCAGCGACCCCTTGGTTCACAGGCTAGTGCTCAATCACTGAGTCACACCAGTCAGGGCTAAACATGTACATTTTAGAGTGAATCTTCTTGTTACTCCTTGGAAGTCAGAGGGGTGTGAAGCTACTCAAGAAGCAAATGTTTGAAACAAGCCAAATGACTTGTCAAACTGGGTTACTGTGTCAGCTGTAAATTAAAAACAAAAATGAAACAAAAAACTCTTTGTAAAAAATTAGGCCAGCCATTTTTTGATTGTTGGGGTGGGGGGTTTGGTTGTTCTTCCTTTCCTCCATCTTGGGGTAAGGTTAGATGGGCAGACAAGACTTGAAAAATATGCTTTATTTCACCTTCTACAGTCTGTTCACTTTGCAGGATTTTATAGAAGCCTCTGTGGCAGGAGCATTGAACTCTGCAGTGCTGGGCCATGCAATATGCCTTCTCTCAACACTGGCTCTCCCCTGTGCCAACACTAGGGAGTAGAGAGTATGTTTCCTCACCCAGGGAAACCTTTAAAATGTAGCCATTGACTGCCTCCCTGTTACTTAAGTGCTGGCATTAATCCAGTTAAGAACTGATTCTAGGCATGTTTCTGGACATTGACTAAACAAATAGGAACAGAAAACCGATGTGTTGGCTACCTCACTGCATCTCATGCTCTGCAAGCAAGGCTCAAAGAGGTGAAGTACCATTGCCCATTGTCTCTCAGCTGGTACCAATGATTAAACATTTGTTCTATGCCAACAGCCAAATGATATGTATCTAATATCAAGGTTCCCCTTCACGCCCTCTTCCAATCTGCTGGTTGTTTTATGTTAATTTTAATCCAAATAATGCTATGAAGTGTTAGGCTAATGTAGGCTAGAAAACTGAGGCTCAGGGAGGTTAAACCCCTGATTTTAGGCCGATAGCCAGGGAATGGCTTAGCCAGGATTTAGTCTAGGGCTGTCTGACTCCAGGGCCATCGTCTCTCCAGGGTACCGCCTCCTCAGGTGCATTCTGTGCAGCATGGCACCCAAATTGAAGTTCTTTACACTACCTGCCACCATACCACCAAACTCACCAACGCTCTAGGCTGAGTGCAGCTTCTGCAAGAACAGTCTCTGTAAACTTATAGCGACATGAAGGCACAGGAAGAAATGGGGAACTGTCTAGGTCCATCAATTGTGGAATAACTGTTTTACTGATATGAATGTTTGTGTCTCATTATTATGCAGCAGTGAGTCATTTAGGGGAGGATTAAAAGGGAAAAAGTCCTGCCTCTTGTCATCGAAGACAGGTATTAGTGAGAACCACTTACGCGGGTAGAAGCATGAAGTGGATGCTGGGAATAGAGCTATCAACTCTCGATCGCCAACCTAACCCGCCCGGCGCCTCGGTGGCGAAAAGTACCGAAGGGGTTAAACGTGGCTGGGGTAGCCCAGCCACCGCCTCTTCCCAGCATCGCCTCCCAGAATGCATCAGGCAATTCCCGCACCTCGCGAGACTCCGCCCAGCCTTCCCCGAAAGTCTGCCTGTCTCTCTTCCTTAACAAGCTCTGAGAGGCCGAGGAGGGGAGGGGAGGGCGGAAAGGCGAACCGCGGGGCACGCCGGGAGGTGTGGTCCAAGCGGTTCATGCAGCCATATTCTTCCGGAGCGGGGTAGGCCAGAGAGGCAGCCAGGACTACGATTACCAGTAGCCCTTTCGGTTTGTTTTTGTTCAAAAAAAAAAAACCCCATACTCCCCCCTTCACTCTTCACACACACTCACACACACCCACAGCAGACACTCACACACCCGGGCGCCGAAAGGAAAGCCGCATCTCGCCTTTCCGCTCCGCCGCCAGTCCAGTCTTGGCCCCTCAACAGAGCGGGAAAACGGAGGCCGAAGCCGTGACCTCTGACCCCGTGGTTATGCAGAGCCGCCGCATTCCTTAGCGATCGTGGGGCTGCTGCCGCCGCCGCCGTGGGCGACTGACGCAGCGCGGGCGCGTGGAGCCGCCGCCGCCACCCCTCCCCCATCACCGCCCTAGCGCCGGGTTTCGCTCCAGTCGGTCCCCGCGCTCCCGCCTCCTATCCCCGGCCGCACCCGAGTTCTCGCGCGCCGCCGCCGCCACGCGCCCCCCGCCGCTGCCGCCGCCGCCCCGCACCGCCGCCCCCCCAGCCCGCCCCGCCCGGAGGTCCCGCGTGGAGCCGCCGCCGCCGCCGCCGCCTGGGAGGAGGAAGAGGAGGATGAAGGACAAACAGAAGAGGAAGAAGGAGCGCACGTGGGCTGAGGCCGCGCGCTTGGTGAGGCGGGCCGCCCTAGGGGGCTCGTTTGAGGGTGTGGGGGTGGTCTCGCCGCGCACCCCCACTGGGAGGGGGAGGGGCGAAGCCCTGCCCACCGCAAGAGGGGCGGGGCCATCCTTCTGCAGACCACGACAACCCCCAAAGCGTTGGGTGGGGAAAGGTCCCCCGCAGGGTTGGATGTGGCGCCTTTTTCTGCAAGACCCCCCCCACCTCTAAATTCCTGCGGAGGGGCGAGCCGGCAGGCTGGCTCCTCCCCCTCCTGGCGGCACGGCCCCAGCTTCCCCTCCCCCACTATTTGGCAGCGTCTGGGGGTCTGGGGAAGCTTGGTTTATGTACTCCGGGGGAGTTAGGTTTCCGGGAAGGGTCGGAAGCTCCTCCCTTGCTTCCTGGTGGGCTAAGGGATGGTGCGTTTGACTCCAGGGGTGGGGAAGCGCCCCCTGTTCCAAGGACGTGAGTGGCATTTTGAGCTTTCACAGTGTGAACCAGGTGTGTGGAGGGAAGCAAGTGTTTACTCCCACTTGAACCCTGAGCATTGGTACTCCAACTTTAGGGTTCTGTGGGGACATCTGGGGAGGTTGTTAGGAATGCTCGTCCTAAGGCCTGTTTAAGACCTGAGTCTGAGATTCTGGAGTACTGCTTGAGTATCTTCATTTTAACCAGCTGCCCAGGTTGATTTCTAACGCAGGTGGCCCACGGACCACACTTTGAGAAACGCTGACTGGAGTGTTTTACTTCACAAGCTAGACTGGAGGTAGGCAGAGGACTGACTACACTTTGCAAAGAATGCATCTGTGCGTTCTCTATTCCTTAGTGTCCTGGTGCATGTATACATGAAGTGTTGGACAAAGACCAAGTGTCTGAAGACACTGCTCGCTGAGGACTTAGCAAGGGGCAGAGTGACTTGAGTGTTTGAAGCTGCCTGGTTAGAGGGGTTGTGAATTTTCTGTTTTCAAAGTGTCAAGAGGCCTCGTTAGTGAAATGTCTTCCTTTTGAATTTGCATCCACAAGACAAACGCTCTGGGACATGTTCTTACAAAATCTTGCTGATGACAATAGTAACGGGTTCTGCTTCTCCCAAAGATGTCACTTCTTCGGAACTGTCACGGAGCAGGGTTATAGTGGAGATGGGCATTACTTGTCTCTTGACATCTTGTAGTTTATATGTAATTGCTGTAGGTCACTTAATGGTGAATGAAGCTTAACCTTGTAACCCTTTATTTTATTCAGAAGTGAGGTTCCTGCTTCAAAGGTGTTGTGCAAGAATCTGTGTTGGGGGTTGTTACAAATCTGTGGTACATCTTTTCTTGCTTTGAAGCCTGTAAAACTCAAGTTATTGACTAGCAAGAATTAAAGCTGTTTGGTCTATAGGAGAATTTTCCTGATCATTTCCCCCAGACATTTGTTGCCCAAGAAACAGAAGTAACAATGGTTTGTATGCCGAAGTTTTGTGCTTCGGTTAATTTGTTTCAGCATATGAAATTTGAAGTTCCTAATTTGTTTTTTCTGATTCAGTCAAAATTGAAGGCTTTGCTGACTTTCAGGATTTCTCCAGTTTTGCTTCACCTGAAAACAAATTCAGGCCTAGAGGAGAGTAGAGGAGAGCCAGAAGGATGTGCTGGCTTTCTCCTCCAGGTTGAGTCTTGGGTGTTCATTGAAATTCTCTTCTGAGTTCCTGTTATGCAGGTGCTAATGGCTCATGGCGCCAAAAGGAAATTTGCTTGCCAGAGTTTTACTTGGTAGAGGTAGGTGAAAGTACCTTTAAATCCTGTTATTTATGTTCTGGCACAATTCTAAAGTCTATTTGTCTCAAAAAGCTCTGTTGGTTTGGCTCTTACTAGTTGAAAGACTTCAGGAATTTGGGGTCCACTGTTATGTTATAAGCCTCTTTAGGTTCTTCAGTTTATTGTGATCTGAACTTCAGTGTCTTGGTTGCTATTTCTGTTTTATTATTAGCTCAACTTTATGCCCAATTATATGAATTAAGTTCTTTCTATTTTTCTTCTGTGGCTCTTCATTAAAAAATAGTAATATGAATAGAAATTACTTTGTGGTGCACCTAAAAATGTGAGACAGCGCGTGGGAACATGGTGCATAATTTTGCATATCTTTTGTTTTAGAATTTTTGTTGGTGGGTGAAGGAGAACTTTCAGAGTCTTCTCCCCATTTAAAAAAAATGCTGTAACAAACTGAGTACTGGAGAGTTTGTGGGAGCTTACACAGGACAGAGAGAAGCTTCATTGGAGTAAGCTTAAATGGGAGGGTGATAGAGCAAACTACTCTTTGGACAGGTGGATTTGAAGTGCCTGCCTTGGCAATCAGATGCACTCGCTTGGGGGCGTTTCAGATTGCTTCTGACCTTGCTCAAATGGCGAGTGATACTGGGAACCCCTTAAAGTATTTTAGTAGGAAAGAAAAGATTTCTGGAGAATTTTGGTGGAGCAGTATGCCCCAGGAGATTGACTTTCTGCAAATGTTAATAATGTTGAGAAGTAGGTGTTCTTCTTGCAAACATTTTTTTAGTACTGTCTTTCTTAGATGTAAGACGTAGACTTTAGGGGATTGGATGGATGTAAATCCTCCTGCTTCTTAGGAACAATTTGTTTGGGAAAAAATAGCCGAGGGGATTTCCCTTTAGATTGAATGCCCTTAAATGGCTTCCCCCTGGCTTTGAGAAACTCTTCATTGCAGGGCTTTATCTTTCACTTTGATTCATGACTGACCATTCTTACATCAAACATTTTTTTTTCCTTTGAAGTAGCAGAAGAGAGATTTTTTCCCCCCTTTCTTTAAAGTGTGTTCTAGAAAGACAGACTAGGAATAGAACACTGCTGAATTGTTCTTACATTAAAAGCTGGAGGCATACATACACAGTTTTGAGAAAAGTGAATACTTTGTACCTCTTAATGCAACTTCCCTTTAGAGATTTTGTTTCCTCTGTCTTACATTCTCAGGCTCTTCATAATTACTGTTTAAATAATTGGTAATTATTTCTTCAGATTCATGCTTCTTTTTAAAAAGTTACCCTACAAAAATTCACTAGCTCAGCTCACACTTAATTAGTACCAAAGAAATATATCTGTGACAGTGGACATTAGAAGTTTGTCGGAGGGTTTGTTGTGGGTTCAAGTCAGCAGTGCCTAACTTGGTACTTAGTTACTTTCTTGGAATACAAAGATGGATAAGATTTGCTCCTGAGGCGCTTATGGTCTTCTGGATATTGAGAAGATTTAGATACATGAATAGAATTTTACTACAGGTCTGATAAATGCCATCATAGATGTATAAATGTAAACAGACATCCTGGTTCCTGCTTATTGTCCAGGCATAAGCAGTTCCTGCAGTTCCTCCTTTCACTCTCAAGTGCCCTGCTTTGGAAGAGAAATTATTTGTGTTTTGGAACTGTGGGCGCGCTGAAAAGACAATTTACCTCTTCCTGGCAGAAATTAGAGAAGGCTTCCTGGAGGAAGGTGCTTTCTGAACTGAATCTTGAAGGGTGAGTAGGAGTTAGGCCCATCACAGAGATGTGAGAGAGAGGGAGGCAATGAGAGGATTCGCAGGGTGGAGAGTGTGGGAATTGGGTAGAACTACACGTAGTTCTTGGAACATAACGTTGTGCAGTATGTATGTTTGGCCGTCAGGTACAGAGACAGAGACCATATTATGAGGGTCTTCTCTGCCAGGCAGTGTAGGCACTTATCTCTAATCTGTAAAACTCTTGAGGAAGACATCAGTGTCCTTCCTTCATAAATGAGGGAACCTAAGCTGAGATTGGGTAGGTTACTTGTCCAAGTTTAGAAGGCCAGAATTTGACTTAAGTTCTGTTTTTCTGATGGGCCACCAGAGTGGATTCTCCTGAAGCTAGGTTGCTGTTGAGGGATTTCAAAGCAGGAAAGTGATGAGGGCATGTTTGTTTTGTTGGGTTAGCCTCCGGTTATGGCAGGTAGGTTCTGCTGGAGCAGGTATTTGGTCTTGTTTACTGATGAATTCCTAGAATTGTTCCTGGCACAAAGTATTCTGGAATCTATTGAATGAAGAATGGCAGCAAGGGAAGAATGGATCTGAGGAAAGCAGGTGGGGTACAGGGGTACTAGCGGCTGTTGTGTTGGGTGTGGTAGGAAGCTGGCTGTGGGAACTGGAGGACAGGTGAGCGTGAAGGATGCCGCCTAGGCTTCTGAGTTACCATGTTGCGAGAAGAGGGCAGAAGAATCAGAGTAGACGATCAAGGTGGGGTGCTCCGTACAGAACTGAATGTTTGTGTCTAAAGTTTGGGGAGAAGGCTGGGCTAGCATATTCTGGTGGTTATCAGAGTTTAGGTAGTAGTTGAAATTGTGAGACATGATAATATTACTCACGGAGAATTAAAATTGAAAAGGGAGAAGTTAAGAATGGGGGTTTTACTGAGCATCTACTTCTCCAAAAGTTGACTTTTTTTCATGCTGACGGTACATGTCCTCCACAGTGGCCACCTTCAGCCGCAGTCCTGTCGGAATTCCTACTTGACGTTGTATCAGTATTCGCGACAGAGCAGTCCTTAGTTACCATTGTTGAAGGACTGCAAGATGTTAGTGTGGTTTGGGGTGACCTCAGCACCTGCACAGGTAGAGTCAGTACAAAGATACTGACAGCCTGTCTTTTTCTGCCTGAGTAGGACAACATTTCTAAAACAACGGAACCTCTTAAAGTCAGAGAGCTGCAGTTGCTCCCTGAGAAACTGCTGCCGTGACTTACAGATGATTCTAACATAAAGGAGATGTTCTGTTTCTCATTGTTTTACTCGCACCAATCATGTAGGACATAGATAGCATCATGCTGCCAAATGGCAAACTGTGCTGTGGCAGTTAACATCAGGATTTCACAACTCAGTGGCGAAAATCATTTAAAAACGTGGGTACTAATCAAACTTCCTTGGGAAAGAAAATCTGAATGCATTTCTGTCTTATAAATTATTGTGTAGCACTATGTATTCTTTGGTTTAGTCATATTAACATTGTCAAGTTAAGCAGTAACCAACATTGCTAAGACCCTACATAGCATAACATGTATGCTAAGAAGATGTGCGATTTTAGAGTTGAGAATTGGAATATTTTAGTTAATTGCAGTCATTTTTAGCAACTATGTATAATTTGGTTTTGAAGTAATTTTAACTGTGGGAATATCAAGATTGTCATCAGTGATACCTCATAGCAGAACTGTAGCCCATGATCTAGATCGGTGGATATACATGGAAACAGTATACTGAATTCAGAACATTTATATTTCTTTAGGTACTGGAAAACTACTCGGATGCTCCAATGACACCAAAACAGATTCTGCAGGTCATAGAAGCAGAAGGACTAAAGGAAATGAGGTTTGTATTGCTTTCGTTGCTTAACATGAGGGTTTCATAGTACATGTGTCTTTCTCTAGTTATATAGTAATAGGTCCACATGTGCATACATGTACACACTCGTGTCTGGTGCTGGTGTGGAATGTCTCAGGTGTGTGTCCTCCTGAGTGTAGGGTGGGAGTGTGAACATCCATTTCTTTTCATCAGAGGTCCAGTGGCTTTCCTCACCCTTGCTCTCCCTTATGTCTTGACATGAAGCTTGTTTTTTCGTGTATGGAGTCTGCACATTTTCTCTTGTATTCTGTTTTGTAAGTTTCAGTAGTAAAGGGATGGACTCCGATAGGCCGTATGGAGTCTAAAAGTACCCTTCTCTTTATACCGTATCTATGAAGTCCTTTGTGTTAGGATCAAAGAAGGGTGATCTCATCACCATAAAATCCACTGGTTCTTTTTTTTCTCCTACTGATTCTAGCCATTCGTGATATAGTGAGTTTTGGGGTGACCTTGATTTTGTTACTCTATGAGGTAGTTTTCCTGGAGAAGCAACAAGTTAGGAACACAAAAGGAATTGCAGCCATGAAAACCAGTAACTGGTTTTCTTTTAAATTAAAGAGAAGAGTTCAACACAGTCACTTCTTGGGACTCAGAATAAACAGCGTATTTTTTTTTTAAGGCTTTTAAAAATATATTTATTTATTTTTAGAGAGCGAGGAAAGGAGAGAGAAAGCGAGGGAGAGAAACATAAATGTGTGGTTGTCTCTCACGTGGCCCCCACTGGGGACCTGGCTCGCAACCCAAGCATGTGCCCTGACTGGGAATCAAACCGGCAACCCGTGCTCAATCCACTGAGCCACACCAGCCAGGGCAACAGCGTATGTTTTTGCTGGTTAAGTTTTAGCTTCTTAGAGTCAAAAGATACTCACTTTCCAGCTGTTAGTTCAGGCTTTTTCGAGTTGACATTTTGAGGGGAGAGAAAGTTAGGAGTGTCTAGATGACCTTCATTTAAATAGTATCTATGCATTGTGTAATGTTATAATTGTGCTTTCTTTTTGTTTTTATGGTCTATTTCCCATTATGCTGCTGTCTGCACTGGTGTTGGACCACTATGCCTATAGAAGGTAAATTAGTCCCTTTGGGACAAACAGAATTAAGAACCTTAATTTGTCTCTGCTTCTTACTCTTATAGGAATTCTGAAGCAGTCTTGGGGCTATGATGAGTGAGCAGCTCTGTAATTTGTAGATGGAGAGGTATAGTGTGTAGGAGTTACACTGTTCGCAGAAGGATTCTGCCAGCATGCTGTTCCTCCTTGTAACAGAGATTTTAGCACACCCACTTGATACTCCAGATTCTGCTCAAGGTTTCTTTTAGAGATTGGTTTCTTGATGAAAATTTTTTTAGTATCCAGTGTGTTCCAAAGCAGAATAAGTAATAGATTTTTTTAATGGCTTTTTTAGATTCGGAAATTATTTTTAACACTGCATAAATTAGGGCCTGCAGTTCTGAAAAATGCTAAGAGGCTCTATTTAATATATTTATATGTTTTTTTAACATGCTGAGGAGAGGGAAGAGAAGGTACTCAGGTGAACCTAACCACTAAGCACACATGCTAGTGCCAAGCTCAGTTAACATTAATAATGGGCAATTGTCTGTATTTTTGACAGCTTTTCTATTTTAAGATCCAGTAAGTAGCCTCTAATTCACTGAATTGTCATTGTTTTGTGGCCTACTGTTGTAGCAGGACCGTGAAATAACTTTTCTTGATTTAATGTTTGAGTACCAATTGAGTATTGTGTACCAAATCCATTTGATTTTTTTTTTTTTTTAAGATTTTATTTATTTATTTTTAGACAGAAGGGAAGGAAGGGAGAAAGACAGGGACAGAAACATCAATGTATGGGTGCCTCTCACGTGGCCCTCCCTGGGGACCTGGCCTGTAACCCAGGCATGTGCCCTGACTGGGAATCGAACTGGTGACCCTTTGGTTTGCAGCCTGTGCTCAATCCACTGAGCTACACCAGCCAGGGCTGACTTTTCTTTTTATATTCAAATGTAAATGATTGCTTCTGGGTAAGTGTAGAATAAAACCCATCCTTCCCTTATCCTAACAGAGAAAAACCAAATGAAATACTGTTCTTTTGAGTGCTTATTAGAAAAATATTTAACGGGGCCGAAAAAGTGTGCTTGTTTTCTTGGGATGGCATCGCTGATTCTGTAGTCTTGTATTTATAATGTTGTGTGACAGTTTCCGAGCATGAGATGTCAGTTGACATCTAGAGGCCAGGACATTCTTGGTATTGTTTTTAATTAATATTAAATTTTAATTTAAAACATTTTATTTAAATATTGGGTAATGTGTTTTTTCAAAACTCCTGAGTTCTCTGGGTGTGATTTATGTGAATTTCATCTATTACTCTTTAGCTACCTTTTTTTTTTTAAGAGGGGAAAGGAGGGAGAGAAACATTGATTGGTTGCCCTTTGCATGCGCCCCAACTGGGCACTGATCCTGAAACCTGGGCATGTGTCCTGACTAGGAATTGGACTGACGACCCTAAGTTTGCAGGGTGATGCCCTGCCAAGTCACATTGTCCACGGTGCTCTTTTTCTACCTTCTTTTTTTAAAAAAATATTTACTTATTTTTAGAGAGAGGGAAAGGGAAGGAGAAAGAGAGGGAGAGAAACATCAGTGTGTGGTTGCCTGTTGCGTGCCCCCTGCTGGGGGCCTGACCTGGCCTGCAACCCAGGCATGTGCCCTAACTCGGAATCAAACTGGTTTGCAGCCCCTTTGGTTTGCAGGCTGGGTCTCAATCCACTGAGCCACTCCAGCCAGGGCTCTTTTCCGACTTTCAAAGTGAAATTGTTACCATGGGATCTGTTTTTTCTGTATTTCTTGCTGCGCTTCTCATTGAATTAAGAAGGAGTCAGAGGGTCTTAGATCTTTGAGTATAATTAGACTTATGGATTTGTGTGACTCACTCATCCTCGTATGCTTTTGCAGTGGAACATCCCCTCTCGCGTGTCTCAACGCCATGCTACATTCCAATTCAAGAGGAGGAGAGGGCCTGTTTTATAAACTGCCTGGCCGAATCAGCCTTTTCACACTCAAGGTAAGTAATGTAAACTCTGTTTTAGTGCAGCGGTTCTTAAGCTTTTAGTGTGCATAAGAATTACCTGGTAGGTCTGGAATGAGGCCCATGAATTTCTAATAAGCAAGCAGGTGATGGCTGATGCTGTTGGTCCTAAATGGCAGTTGACTGGGATGTTCTAGTGTGAACAGGGTATTAGGAAATAATTTAGTCATATTAGCTTTTGTGTCTGTATTCAGCTTTCCCTTGTCTATGTCTTTGTAGATTGTATGCAATAGAGGGATAAGTATGTGTGGGGTAATTGCAAATGTGCCTTAATTAGGATTTTGTTTGTAATAATATTGTGAAGGATAAATTACTGGGCAGCCAAAGTAAGACCTACTTTATGGAAAATAACTGAAGTGTGAACATACTTGTAGATTTTCAAAAACTCATTAGCATTTACTAAGTGACACTAATTACAAAGGAAGAGAACTTAAATTGGGTAAAGTTCATAATAAAGCTTTAATAAAGCTGAAAAGAACAGGCTTATTATTTTTCTACCATTTGTGATATATATGGCAATCATTTAAACCAGGAGTTGGCAAGCTTTTTCGGTAGAGGGCCAGATAATAAATATGTTAGGTTTTGTGGACCATACTATCTCTATGACAACTATTCAACTCTGTCATTGTTAGCAGGAAAGCAACCATAGACAATGCCCCAATGTGAATGGACCTGGATGTGTTCCAATAAAACTTTATTTACAAAAACCAGCAACAGAACCATTGACTGTGCACAAGTGAATGGCCCTGGTAGTGTTCCAAGAAAACTTTGTTTACAAAAACCAGCAACAGGCTTTTGGCATGGGGTTGTATGTAGTTTCCTGACTCCTGATGTAGACAAGCGGTAAGCTTGGGGGGTGTTCTGTTAGTCTATAGCATCCTGTCTGAGATGAATTAATTGAAGATGTATGCAGCATGTCCTCTCATCTGCCTTTGGCTTTGTTGCTTAATCTTCATAGCGTCTTGCTTGTTGGAGTGGTACATCACCCCTCTGATATTCTTTGTGCTTTGTTTTGTTCATGGTTTGCTTGTCTGGTTGCCCTAGTGAGACTAAACTCCTTGAGGGCAGGGACCAGCTCTTACTTACTTCAGTATCCGCTGGGATACTGTACAAAGTAGCTGTCAAATGCATGTTTAATGAATGAGCTAGTACATAATGGCTATATTCTTACACTTTGTTATCCTTTTGTTTTGACGTTTGGTGATAAATACTGCTCATAATTTTGATGAAGCTATTCCAAGATCTGCCTTTGGCATCTAGCTCATGTTTCAGCTAAAATGAAAGGTGTTTACTGCTATGGCTTTGGTAGAATTTTTGTTTGATTAATTATCTGTGTGTGTCTGTTAATTTTGATTTGTTATAAAAGCAATATATGCAAATGGAACAGAAAGCAAAATGCAGCAGGAAAAATTAAAGTAACCCATAAATTCTGCTACCTGCAATTTAAGTAGTAATTTATATTAATAATATTTGAAAAAATTGGATCATACTTTTCTTATAGTTTTGCAGTTTCCTTTATTCCATTAATATATTTGCTATGGTGGCACATGTAGATAGGCCTTATTATTATTAAAAACTGTTTAGGATTCTAGATTCCAGGTTATGAGTATGTTAATTACTCTTCTCTTGTTAAATGCCTCATTATTGTCACACTATCTCCCAGGAGTTGTGCAGGCATTTACTTTATTATTATTCAGGAGTGAATAAAAAAGGTCCCAAAAGTCTGAACCAGCTGATTACCATGCTGGTCATCTGAGAACCCGGGTCTGCCCAATAAGCACTCAAGGTCAAGGTGGTGTTAATGACTTCACAAAATATTTTTATCCTTCATTTTATTATTTTGAAAAAATTTCAAACCTATAGTAAAACGGGAACACTACAGTGAATACTCCACCTATCCAGCTTTCTTACCAGTTGTTACAAATTTGCCACATTTGCTTTATAACCCTTTCTAGATAGGGGTTTTTGTTGTGTGTGGTTTTTTTTTTTTTTTTTTTTTTTTTTTTTTTTTTTTTTTTTTTATCAGAACCATTTGAAAATGTTAACCAGTACTGGTACTTGACCCCTAAATATTTTAGAAAGTGTATCTTAAGAGCAGGGACATTATCCTACATAACCACAATATCGGTATCAACTTCAAGAAGCTTGAATGGGTGGGGGTTTGGGGTGGTGAATGTGGAATACAGTGTACAGGTGACGTGCTGTGGGACTGTGCGCCTGAAACCTGCATGATTTTGTTAAGCAGTGTCACCCCAGTAAATTCAATAGAAAGAAAACAAAGACACTTAACATTGACACAGTAGTGATTAATATATAGTCTGTATTCAAGTTTTTTCTAGTTCTAAAAGTATTCTTTATGGCTTATTAACTCCAGCATTGTCGGGAGTCATGTATTAGTTTGGTTTTCATGTCTCTTTAATCTCCTTTAATGTAAGACATTCCATTGCTTTTTTTTGTCTTTCATGGCATTGATATTTTTTGAACAGTCCAAGTCAGTTGTCTTATAGAAGTAAACACTTTTTTTTTTAAAGATTTTATTTTTATTTATTTTTAGAGAGAGGGGAAGGGAGGGAGACAGAGAGGGAGAGAAACAGCAATGTATGGTTGCCTCTCACATGGCCCTCACGGGGACCTGGCCCGCAACCCAGGCATGTGCCCTGATGGGGAATCGAACCGGGACCCTCTGGTTCCCAGCCTGCGCTTAATCCACTCAGCTACACCAGCCAGGGCAGAAGTAAACACATTTTTAAAGGACTAGTGGAAGTGTACAAGTCTTGGTTATTTTCAGACTCCTTTATATTTGTACTGCTAGATCAAGTCTACCATTCCAGGTTGTCACCCAGAGCCACTCAGCAGTGAATGGTGCAAGTGGTGGGATGTTTTGTGTGGAGGTCTACTTAAGAGTCAGGTTCTTGCCTCTCATGAGGGACAAAAAGACACAGATTATTTAACTCATATTTCTCATTTTTCCTTTTGAAGGTAGTAGTGACCTCTGAAATCAGGTGGCTTCCCCCCCCCCCCCAAGTTTTTTCTCTCGTGTGTTAAGGAAAAAAGCATGTACAGAATGGCTTGGTAGTTTTTCTACCCACTGCCCCGCCCCCACACGTTTGGAAATCTCTTCTAGTGGATCATCAAGGTCAGAATTACATTTATCTATGTAGTTTTGCTAGTTGAAAATAGGAGTTTTTTCATTCTGGATACATTTGTGGAGACTTGTCCATGATTAATAAAGGTATTCTGATAAGCTGCACTCTTTTGGGGCATACTACAGAGTTCCTTCTCTGATAAAAGTTGTCTTAGGTAATGTGATGGTACATTTGAGACTTTAATTTTTACTTATTTTAAATTTTTATTGAATTTATTGGGGTGACATTGGTTAATAAAATTATATAGGTTTCACGTGTACACTTCTGTGATGCATCATCTGTATATTGTATTGTGTTCACCATCCCAAGTCAAGTCTCCTTCCATCACCATTTATCCCTCCTTTGCCCTCTTCTTCCCCCACCCCCTTTCCCTCTGGTAATTGCCATACTGTTCTCTGTATCTTTAATCCCATCACCTTTTTTACCTAGTCCCTCAACCTCCCTCCCCTTTGACAGCTGTCAGTCTGTTCTCTGTCTTAGGAGACTGTTGTAGATGCTTGCGTCAGTACACAGAGCTAGTCGTCAGGGATGCATGGGGTAGATGCAATCTATACATGCTTTGAATTCTTTTTTTTTTTTTTTAAGATTTTATTTATTTATTTTTAAACAGAAGGGAATGAGGGAGAAAGAGATGGAGAGAAACATCAATGTGTGTTTGCATCTCATGTGGCCCCCCTCAGGACCTGGCCTGCAACCCAGGCATGTGCCCTGACTGGGAATGGAACCGGTGACCCTTTGGTTTGCAGCCCGCGCTCAATCCACTGAGCTACACCAACCAGGGCCATGCTTTGAATTCTTGATTTAAATTGTTTTCCTTAAGATGTTCCTGATGTCAGCTGTCAGTGTCCATCATTGCCTGGTTAGAGTTAGGATTTACTTAATTTTTTTTACAGTTGGGATTTACCATCGTATAAAACCACTGTAAGTTCTTTGTAGTGTTCTACATTTTTTTGGACCTTCATGTTGAACTATGCTTTTGTGACTTGGTGGTTGTGTCACTGGTGATTTTAACCTGGATTGGTGAGGAGTTATAGCACTCAACTGTCAGGCATTACTGCAGTCGTCTGAACATTGTTCAGTTTTCTTGTAGGATGGTGCTCAAATCAAAATGTCACTCAAGTTACTTGTGGCTATTTACACTTTATTATACCTCATGTAGCAATATAGGGTTCAGCCTTCAGGGTCTTTTAATTCAATTGACAAGCTCAGTTGAATCTTTTAAATATATAATGTAGAATTTTTTTTTAAAGATTTTATTTATTTATTTTTAGACAGAGGGGAAGGGAGGGAGATACAGAGGGAGAGAAACAGCAATGTATGGTTGCCTCCCACATGGTCCTCACTGGGGACCTGGCCTGCAACCCAGGCATGTGTCCTGATGGGGAATCGAACCTGCGACCCTTTGGTTCGCAGCCCGCGCTCAGTCCACTGAGCTACACCAGCCAGGGCTAATGTAGAATTTTTTTTTTTTTTTTAATTTATTTCTTTTTAGAGAGAGGAAAAGGGAGGGAGAAAGAGCAATGCATGGCTGCCTCTCACACTGCCCCCACTGGGGTCCCGGCCCGCAACCCAGGTGCGCGCCCCAACTGGGAACCAAACCGGGACCCCCCGGCTCCCAGCCCACGCTCAATCCACTGAGCCACACCAGCCGGGCTAATGTAGAATATTTTTTAAAACATAAAAAACATCTTGGTAAAATAAATAGGAAACTACACTTGAAATATTCATCCATTAAAATCCACTGTTTGCAAATACAAGAAAGGGAAAAACAATTGGAGGAAGAAAGGGAAATAATTATTGCAGCCTCACACTGTTATTTATAGAACTACAATTAAAATGTTCTCGAACAACCCTGGCTGGTGTGGCTCAGTGGATTGAGCACCTGTGAACTGAAATGTCATTGGTTCGATTCCCAGTCAGGGCACATGCCTGGGTTGGGGGCCAGGTCCCCAGATAGGAGCATGAGAGAGGCAACTTGGTCAATGTATTCTTGCACATTGATGTTTCTCTTCCTCTCTTTCCCCTCCCTTCCCATCTTTCTAAAAATAAATTAAAAAAATCTTTTAAACAAAACCCTAAAAACTATATTCACGTACAACTCCACATTTATGGCAGTGTCAAAACGACTTATATTAGCATTAAATACTGAGGAAAATGGAATAATCTTAGACTTAGATACAATTAAATGATAGAGTCTGTGATTTGAAAGGCTATAGCAGAATCCATTTTGATTTTTGCTAGGTAGACAGCAAACATAGAAAGTAGTCTCTTAAGAGTGCCATTCCCATCATCATGTCACTGTCCTGACTGGCCCTGGGCCTGTGTCTCTGCTCTCCCAGTGTTTTTTCCTTGGTTATCCTACTTCATCCGCCTTGGCCTTTACTCTGTTTCTCAAATGTTCTGTACTTGTTTCTCCCTCAGAGCCCTTGCACTTGCGAACCCCCTGCCTGGAAAGCTTTATGGTAACTCCGTGTCGTTTGGTTCTTTGTCCAAATTCCACAGCATTATGAGGTTTTAAAATTTGCTTTGTATCAGTATCAGAAATTACCTTGTTTGTTTGGTTACTTGATTATCCTTAGCCTCCCCCATTAGAATGTAAGTGCAGGGACTTTGTTTTCACTGTGTCTCCTGTCTGGCACATACTAGCACTTAATACACATTGGCTGAATGGAAAGTAGAGGACGGCATCATCAGAATCTTTAGCCAGCCAGTTCTTGTAGTTCACCTTTTGTTTCAATTTCATTATAAGATATGCGTATTTTGGGTTATTTTTTCTTCTATTCACCAAGTTGTCTTTGTAGAACCTTTTTTTGTCTTACCCTCTTTGGCAGTTCCACATAAATCTGAAAAAATCTGACATTTAAAATAAGTCTTTCCCAGGCTGTGTCCATAATCTGGTTCCTCTAAATTGCTGAAGGCAGAAACTGAACCATTATAAACAATTTAAAATTTTAGGTATGTTTTAGATATAGAAAAAGTTTTGAACTTTAATATTGCTTGTTAGAAAAATGAATTCTTGGTTTCACTTGAAATGGTAGTGACATTTTTAGACAATGTCTATTATAGCCTGTGTTAGCCTTACCAAATATGATTTTTAAATACTTAGAATCCTAGAATTTTAGTGTGGCAGAGGCTCTCAAATCATCTTCATTTTGCAGATTGAAAACTGAGCTTGTAACAGATTGAATAACTTAACTGTAACCGCACATCTGTGTGACAAATTTCATGTGGCTGAATTGGGATTAAAACCTAGGGCCCCACCTCTCGAGTTGGATTTCTCTTTATTATGCCAGTTTAGAATCAAGAGTTTTTCTTCAGGTTTTATGACCTTTGGTCGCTTCACCTTTTTGAGGCATCTTGTGAGTTGCTTGATATTTCTCAAAACGTTCATTTTAGTCTATAACGAAAATTCTTGTTGAGCAAAAGTAGCTTTTCATATCCTTAGATGTGAACTCTTTAGTTAGTATGGCTGGTTGGTTTGAATTTCTACACTGTGCATTAGTTATACTGGGCACTTCTGTCATGGGTGCTCTTTTGTCTGCTAGAATGAGTGATATATGGTGGTAGTAAGAGCACTCCAAGAGTCAAGCTTCCAGCATAGCACCTCATGTCTTACCAAATAGCTCCGTTTAGACGTTTTTTCCTCTAACATTAAGGAGTCGAAATTGATTGGTGATCTAAATGCATCAGTTGTAAAACCCTTTAATGTCATAAAGTGGAGCTGCAAAATACAAATAGGTGACTGAAACTATTCTGCTTGACACTAGCATGAGGGCCCGGCTTCTCCATCTCTGTGGGTTCTACCATTCCCACCCCATGCCCCAAGCACCCCAGGCATCTTTCCTGGACCTGGAGATCTGTTGAAAACATCCTAGAGTAAAAATTCAGTGAATACACTTACTGTACTCATATTCTAATATCTAGACTATTTGTGTGAAAAGTAAGGCAGCCCTGGATATTTTTCTTTCCCGTTCTTTCGTAATGCATTTGGTATTTACTGGAGGCTGACTGCTTCATTGCACAGGAGGCCTGGTCAGTAGAGCAGTGCCGTTTGCTCTGGGTAGTGGTAGCAGCAGTTGAATTTTGATGAAGGCTTTGGCCCCTCAATTAATAAAAGGTTCCCTTATTTGTTTGAGTGATTCTCAAGGGACGTCTAGAACCGCCTTTGATAAAAGGGGTATTCCATTATCTGACAGGATTCCAAGGCAGCTCAGGGAAAAGAGAGAACTTGATCGTTTTCAGAGCCGCGGTCAGGCTCTGGTTTTATGCCTAAGAGATGAGCTGCCTTTTGTCCTGAAGTTCAAAGACCTGTAAGAACCAATTGGTAAAGGTCAGGTAACAGGCTCGGAAAGCACTACCACTGGGATGATTTAGTGGTAGCTGGGGGAGGGGTGTAATTTCAGAGTTGCTAAAGTGTTTTTTCAAACTAAAAGGTTATGAACATTTTTAAAGTCTGATTTTAAAGGACCAGGGTTCTAGGAAAATGAGACTGTATGTGTTGCAGGCTTCCTTGGGACTGTATTTGAAAAAATACTTTTCTTTAGGTCAGCCAGTATGAAAACTGCATTTGATCTTTTTTCAGTCCTTCAGATCAGACTTTTTGGGAGAGTTATTTGAGGAACTTGTTTAGTCTAAGAAAGTTTTTTAATCTAGCATAGCTAAATCTGGAAGAAAAGATGGAAACTGATGTTTAATTGAGTGTCTAACCATATTCCAGCCAGGTATTGTGCTCTTCACATTAGTCTTTTTGAAACATAAATATGTTCCTACCGCTCTACTAATGGGGAAGCAGCCTGAGAGAGTTTAAGTAAATGGTAACAAAGTTACATTTTTGGTTATTTGAGTGACTTGAATTTAACAGGTAGAGGACAGGTTTGGAAGTTTTAAGTTTTGAGCAAGTAAGTTGGTTCTCAAACATTTGAGAAACGTACTCAAGATTCTGAAAGAATAACTTTAAATTCTTTGTTCATCGTGGGTTAGAAGAGGAATATGGAGTGAAAAAGATGTCTATTTTTTCTGTTCTGGAAGCTGCTGCCCTTTTTGATTCAGTTGTACTAGATGGACTTTGAAATGTGTGCCTTCTCTTTGACTCTTCATGTCAGTTCTTCTTTGGTAAATTAGTTCCTGAAAATAGTCCTTTTGGAACTTCTCTTTCTGGTCTCCACTTCCACTGTCACTACCATAGTCTGAGTTGTCCTCATGTGCTAGATATGAAGTAGCCCCTGCTTGGTCCACTTACTTTCATGTTTGCCCCCTTAGAATCCATTTTGCTCCTTCATAATCCACACAGTGGCATGAGGGATTTTTTAATTTTATATTTTGTTATTGTTGTTTTTATTATTATTTATCCTTACTGGAGGGCATACTTATTTTTAGAGAAGAGGGGAAGGGAGGGAGAGAGAGACGCAGAGAATCATGGAGAGAGAAAAACATGGATTGGTTGCCTCTCGCAGACACCTACTGGGGACTGATCCTGTAACCCAAGCATGTGCCCTGTCTGGGAATCGCAGCCATGACCTTTCTGTTTATGGAATGACACTCCAACCAACTGGGCCACACTCTCCAGGGCAAGAGGGATTTCTTTTAAAACATAATTTGATCATAATGTATTTCTGTTTTATACTTGTCAAACATGGTTTCATTTCCTATGGCGTGTAGCCCCAAAATCCAAACCTTGTTCAGCCACACTGTTCTTTTCATTCTTTGAATTCCTGGAGCTCTTTCCAGTCTTAGGGTCTCCATTTGGAACTCTCTTCCCCCCACTTTTGCCTGGTCTCAACTTAAAAGTCAGTTCCTCAGAGGATCCTTATCTCTAAATTAGATTTTCTTGTTGTGCCTTGAACTTTACTTCTTATCACTTATAAGTTTATAATTATGTAATTATTTTCATAATCCTTTTTTTTTTTAAGATTTTATTTATTTATTTTTAGAGAGAGAGGGGAAGGGAGGGAGAAAGAGAGGGAGAGAAACAGCAATGTATGGTTGCCTCTCACATGGCCCCCACTGGGGACCTGGCCCGCAACCAAGGCATGTGCCCTGACTGGGAATCGAACTGGGACCCTTTGGTTCCCAGCCCGCGCTCAATCCACTGAGCTACACCAGCCAGGGCCTATTTTCATAATCCTTTGATGTGTCTGGGACTTCGGGGCAGAGAATCTGTATTATTTTGTTCTTGGCTCCATCCACAGCATCTTTATTGTAGGTGCTCAGTTAATGGTTGCTGGGTAAATGCGATGGAAAAAATACATAGGAGATTCTTATAACTTGATTCGTAGCAGTTCTCTATGCCAAACAGTTTAATTGGTTCAGGATTGTAATTTTTCGTATTAAAATTGAAATACGAAGTATGGAATATTTACCAGGATCTCTTTTCCAAGGAATGGAGTATTTGAAAACCTCCAAAATGTAAGCTTTATTTTTCTCAAAGGAAAAAAATAATGTCCAATGTAGCTTTTGAAACCTAGTGTCATATTAATACCTGATCTTCTGTATGTGTCCCCCCCCATTTTTATTTTTTATTGCTTCTCCCTCAGAGCTTTTAGGCTCTTTTCCATGAATATACTTTAGTATAGGTATTTTTACATCCTGTGTGTTTTACTCAAATGTCTAATGATCCTTGATTGAGGGCCCGTTCCTGAGAATCAGGCTCTTAAATAGTACTGGGATTAAAACATTTTTTTTATTGGTTTGAGAGAGAAAGAAAGAACTTCAGCCCTGGCTGGTATAGATCGGTGGATTGAGCGTGGGTCTGCAAATGAAAGGGTCGCCAGTTTGATTCCCCGTCAGGGCACATGCCTGGGTTTCAGGCTAGGTCCCCAGTAGGGGACTCATGAGAGGCAACCATACATTGATGTTTCTCTTCCTCTCTTCCTCCCTCCCTTCCTTTCTCTCTAGAAATAAGTAAATAAATCTTTAAAAAAATAAAGAACGAACTTTGATTTGTTGTTCCACTTAAGAATTCATTGGTTGCTTCATGTATGTGCCCTGACCAGAGATTGAACCCGCAGCCTTGGCATATTGGGAGGATGCTCTAACCAACTGAACGTAACCTGGTCAGGGTCACTCACTAGTAGGAAAGTCAGTGCATCGTGGTTTTGTGGCTTCGCTTGTCTCCTGCAGCAGTGGATCATTGTTGTCACTTAGATGTGTGGTGTTGGAGGAAAGGTGTCTGTCTCCTAATGCAGACTTGTAACAATCCCCGGATTCTCAACTCCATAACTCATCGTACCTTACCTTTGTCTGCTGTGATACCTAGTTTAAGTTCGCAGCCTGTCTGGGATTCGGGAGATGAATACTTGGTTCTGTTTAGTCTCTCCGTCTACAACAATTAGATTTCATCTTCTTGTTTTGCTAACTTGGCTCCTTTGCTTTTCCATTTCTGTATCACTGACAACTCCAAATTAGATTTCCACCCTGGATATTCCTCCCCGAACATCAGACTTGCACGTATTCAATTGCCAATTCATTATCTTTATTTGGATACTAATGGTGTCTCAGAACAATCTCATGATTTTTCCACCCACCTCAAACTGGTTTTACCCTTCTTTTCCCTATGTTAATTAGTAGGAATCCCTCTTTTTAAGTTGCTTAGGTTAGAAACCTTGGGGTTATCTTTGACTCCTTTCTTTTGCTCTCATGGCACATGTAATCATCAATAAATCTTGTTTGCTTAACTTTCTGAATATATCCTGTTTCCACTCCCCTCACCACCATCCTGGTTTCAGCCACCATTATCTTTCTCCTAGATTATTATAGCTTCCAAACTGGTTCCCTTGCTTTCATTCTTGTCATGCTTCTCAGTACTGGAGCCAGGAAGAATTTTTTTTTAAACATCAATCAGATCATGTCATTCATTCCTATGCTCAAAATTCTCCAGTGTCCCATCCCCCAACCCCTTCATTCAGGATAGGGGCCAAAATCCTCAGTCACTTTCACACCCTTATGGGATCTGCTTTCTACCCTCATTCCATGCCTTTTATTCTTACTCCTTCCCCTGGTTCACTTTGCTTGGTACACAGTGGCCTCCTTCATGATCCTTAAACATGTCTCAGTTACTCCTCTCAGGGCTTTTGCCCTTGCTGTTTCAGCTGTCTGAAAGGATTTCCCTCCAGTTACCGTATTTTGCCATGTATAATGTTCACTCTTTTGCCCAAATTTTTGAGGAAAAAGTAAGGATATGCATTATACATTGGGGTAGTTATGACATAATAGGTATTATATATGAGCCAAAAATGTGGGTGAGCATTATACACAGGGATGGATTACATGGGGCAAAATGCCTTGCTTCAAGAGTTGGCTCAAATTGCACCCTGACTCCTCCATGCCCCACAACACTCCTAATCCCTGTTTCCTGCCTTAGGTTTTTCTTTCCAGGATTTACCGCTGTTTGATATACTGTATTATATATATATTTTGCTTATTATTGTTGTCTGTTTCCTTTAACTATAACAGAAGCTCCACTAGGGGAGGGGTTTTTAATTTTAGTTACTGTTGTCTCTCCAGCTCCTGGGGAAAAAGTAGACACTCAAATATTTGTGAGTAAATTAATCACAGTTTAATTCTCTCAAGGTGGTAATGTGATGAATCATAGTTTATTTCTTATAATTTGGTAATGTGAATTAATTGATTTTTTTTTTTTTTTTTTTTTTTGGTCAGAGCTCAAGCATCCTTGTATTCCTAGGATAAATGTCACCTTGGCGTGGTTTTCCTTTTAAATACACATTGCTGGATTTAGAATATGAATATTTAGAATTTTTACTTTCGTATTCATAAGAGACATATCTCCGATATTTCTATTTCAGACCTTACCCTGTTTTGGTATCAAAGCAAACTGAGCTGTTTACCTTTTGATTTCTGCAGTGGTCTCTTTAAGATGGAGATTGTTTGTTCTTTTTAGTAGAACATAAGTATAAAACCTGCTGGGCTTGGTGTGTGTTATTTTGAGAATACAGTGTTTTTACTTTTTAAAATTGTGCAATACATAATTTATACAAGAACATATATACCAAGTTTGTGTTACTTTAAAGAATAATAGCTAAAAAATGAACTGCATACTCGAGCCAGCTTAGGAGCAGAATATCCTTTACTCTTGGAAGCCTCTGAGCATATCCCTTTCTCTTCCTGCTGAAGGTAACCACTATTCTGATTTTCATTAGTCGTTCCTTGCTTTTATTTCTAGGTTTACCTATGTGTAGGTATTGCTGAACGTTCCTTACACAAGTATCTTTATGTGAAGGAATCATACTATGTATTTTTCTTTGACTTGCTGCTTTTGCTTACTGCTTCTGAGCTTAGTCTATATTGGTGCATTCAATTGAAATACATCATATTTTCTGCAATATGCTGTCTTATGGTATGAATATACATTGATTTGTTTGTCCACTCTGCACTTGGTGTGCACTTGGGTTGTTTCTAGTTCCTGCCGTAACAAGGCTGCATCAAGTACTCTTGTACATGTCTCCTGGTACGTGTGTGCAGTAACCTCCCCCGGGTGTCTGTATTGCTGGCAGTGGGACTGACTAGTAGGTTTTGCGCCTGGTCATTATTATTAGGTAGTACAGCTGTTTTTCAAAATGAGCATATGAACTTATACTCCTTCCATGCCATGTGGGAATTACTGTTGCTCCTTGGCCTGAGTATTATGGGTGTAAAATAGCATTTTGTGTTTTTATTTTTTCCCTGTAATTAAATTATGGCATTATTTATACATAGTACCCATTTTGATGTGCATATGGACAGTACTGTGAATTGGATTTGTTTTTCCCACCTGAGGATATGTCTATGATTTGAGAGAGGCAGAGAGAGAGAGAAACATCGATTGGTTGCCTCCCGAAGGCACCCTGACTGGGGATTGAACCCACCACCTAGGTATGTGCCCTGACCGGGAATTGAACCTGCAACCTTTTGTTGTACAGGATAATGCTTCAGCTTAATTGAGCCACCCGGCCAGGGCAGTTCCAGGAGGTTTTTTTTTTTTTTAAATATGTGTGCTTGTCTTTTTTTTCACATTTGTTTTGACACTTTATTTGGCTGTTTAACAGTGCTATTTAAAAGTATGCCATATATAACTTGAATGCAATCACTACAGTAGATGTTGGTACTAACATGCTCCTCCCTCCCCTAAAAATTCAGTTTTACATTTATATGCCATAAAATCCATCCTTTCAATATTATAAATCTTTGAGTTTTGACAAATATATACAGATGTGTATATATCCATAATTAAGATATACAGTAGTTCCATCACCCCAGCAACTCCCATATGCCTTTTCTTTTCTTTTTTTTTTTTTTAATTTTTATTTATTTTTAGAGAGAGGGGAAGGGATGGAGACAGAGAGGGAGAGGAAACAGCAATGTATGGTTGCCTTTCACATGGCCCTCAAGGGGACCTGGCCTGCAACCTAGGCATGTGCCCTGACTGGGAATCGAACTGGGACCCTTTGGTTCCCAGCCCGCGCTCAATCCACTGAGCTACACCAGCCAGGGCCTCCCATATGCCTTTTCGTAGTCAACTATTCTCCCCACCTCAGCTCCTGGTGGTCATGGCTTTGTTTTCTGTTCTTGTAGTTCTGCTTTTTTCAGAATGTCCTGTTAATGGAATCATACATTATGCAGCCCTTTGAGTCTGGCTTCCTTTGCTTAGTGTGAGGTATTTGAGGTTTAGCCATCTTGTAATATTCACTCTTTTTTATTGTTGAGCAGTATCTCATTGCATGAATCTACCACATTTTGCTTATCCACTCCTCGGTTGATGGACATTTGGATTGATTATTCTTCCTTTTAAAACAATTTTTAAAAATGCTTTTTATTTATTGATGATGGAGGGGAGAAACATTGATTTGTTGTTCCACTTATTTATGCATTCATTGGTTGCTTCTTTTATGTACTCTGACCCAGGATCAAACCTGCCACCTTGGCATATCAGGACGATGCTGTAACCAGCTGAGCTACCCAGCCAGGGCTGTTTCTTCCTTGACTGTTAAGAATAATGCTGTCAGTATTTTCATACAAGACTATGTGTGGACTTACATTTTCATTTCTCTTGGGGAGACACCTAGGAGTGGAATTGCTGAGTTGTGTCATCATTTGTGTTTAGCTGTTCTAAGAAACATCCCAGCTGTTTTCCAAAGTTGGCTGTACCATCTTACACACAATTTTTTTGTTCTTCAGTAAGATATCTCCTTTTTCTCCCTGGCAATGTCATTTTTCCTCCCTGATGCCTACTTTGGTATTGATGTAGCTGATCCGGCTGTCTTACAATTAGTTTTTGCATGGTATATTTTTCCTATTTTTTGTTAATCTATCTTTTTATTTAAGGTTTCTTTTTATTT